>VDFB02267634.1:0-16879 GCA_007258455.2 Sequoia sempervirens | reverse complement strand
CTTTTTTTTTTGAAAAAGCTCCTTTTCTTCAATTTCCTGTGCCCACACTAGCACATGGAAATCTATTTTTTTTCATAACTGAAAATGGTAACTTTTTTTACTCTCCCTCATGCTCTTCTAGCTGTGGTTCCCCCTATTGTTTGATTTTCAAATGCATATATATAATATTCCTTCCTCCATGTGGATACTTTGATGCAAGTTAAAAATAAATTATGCTCATTCGTTAATCATGGCATTTCACCCGACCACATTCCATTGAGGTGCAACTGCTCCATTGGTTGTGTGCCATATCAATGCTCCCAATTTGAAGGTTTTGTTTTATTTTCAATGTTTAAAATGCCTCCAACACAACATGGGTCCCCATTCACTAACCAAGCCAAAATTTCAATCAAACACATAAAAAATAAAGAAAACCCAAAACACAAAAAGCTCCTATGTCATCACCTTCCAAAAATAGTTAAGTCAATAATGCAACAATCACTCCTAGTTTTACCTACTCAACATGGGTGGCCAACTTGACTTGTTATATCATCTCAAAATAGGTACCATATGAAAAATAACAAATCCTATCACATTTGGTCAAATTTTTGGAGGTATGGTTGACATTAAATGATTTTAATAAAATAATTTAATAATCTCATGGAAGGGATAAAGAGAAAAATTTAAGGGTGAGAGGAACATGGAGAAGGTGAAAAGCAATCAATATTGAAAAATAATTAATAATTGAGGGAAAATAATAATTCGAGAATCAAAGGGCTAGATGATCATGAGAAGTGATGTGATTGGCTTAGGCGATGGGAGATGGTTCAAAACATATGCAAATAGGGTAGGGACTATAGTATGCACAAATCATAACAATGAAATTGTAAAGTATGCAAATTCTATTGTTTCATTTAACATCCAAGTTAGTATGCTAATAAAGCTGGGAGAAAAGAAGCTCACGAAAGCGTATAGTAGAGAATATCTATTAAATATAAAGGATATAATTGTCATTGAAGAGGTATCAATCTTCAACTTCAAAAATTCTTGCACACACATATTCTTGTAAAGCATCCATAGAAAGTAGTCATTGTATGCTATAGGACAAAAGTAGGTTAACATATAGAGGAAATGTAAACATGACAAATGTCAATGAAGAAACACCATGCTTATGTAATGCAAAACTAAACTATCTAAGCATAGTTTAGAAAACATGTATTTTGTCATTTAAATTATCCATGAAAACTACTAAAAGAAACATGCAAACTTAACTGCTCTATTTTGGGAGAGGAATCTATGAAAATTTGTTCTAGAAAATAATTAAGGACAACATGGCTAAGACTTGTGGTGGATGTAAGGAAAACACTTTGGCCAAAAATAAGAAACATGAAACAAGGATAATGGATAAAGGCAACTGGGTAGGAGACAATAGTCATGGAAATGAGGGATGTAAGGTATCCACCAATGAATAAGCCTAGGCCAAGTTAAAAGGTAAAAGTGTTGATGATAATCAACAAGTTAAAAATAGAAAGTTGGTAAAATGACATGAGTCACCCTTAGATATTAGCAATTGCCAACCATGGATATTAGCATCCCCCCCTCAAACAAGACCATTCTAAGCCAAAAATGAAAAAGATCTTGAATGAATAGAAGTGATTTTGTCAATAATTATTTCTAGTAACCACCCAATTTAATAAAGGGATCAAGCCAAGTTCAAGTTAATAGGATTAATTGATCATTATTGTCATTGTTAAGATAAAATAATCAAGAGAAAAAGTGAATGATATAGGATATATGCTCTCCCTTAAAATGATCAACAAGGGTACAAACAAAAAGAGGTAATAAATTTAAGGATATATTAATGGGGAAAAGGACAATAAATGTCCCAAGGATATGATGAAAGGATTAAAGGAAAGTGATAAAATAGGGAGAGGACCAAGTTCATGCCCGCAGTGGAAAGGTAGCAAACAAAAATAGGGACTAGGAAAATGAAAGAAAACATGAGATAGACAAGCAAGAGATATTTCCGTTATGCTCCCAAGAGGATATATTATAAAAAAGGGGGAGTGGTAAGGAAGTAATGCTCCCTAAGTGAAAATTTTCCAATAAAAAAAGATGATGAGAATCAAGAAAATGAAACAATTAGGGGATGGAAAAGGTGATATAAAATCCCCCAAGTGAAAAGACAAAAACATACCCCCATGAGTGACAATTAATAAATCACATACAAGTATAAATAATACCAAATAAAATATAAGAACAAGAAAGAAGACAAAGAAAAATAATGTAGTGATAAATTGATTTATGAGAAGAAAATACAATGGACACCGCATCAAAAAATGTGGACAAAGTCAACCCTAATAGTATATATAATAACAAATAAATATAAGGCTCATCATGTCCTTCATCGAGCACAACATATGAAATGAAATATAATGCACAAATATTAAAGGAGAAGGAAATATAGTCAAAGGGATTGGAAATGGATAATATAAAGAAAAAAAGGAAAAATGATCAAGTAGGTAAAATGGGTGTAAAATCAAGAGTTCAAGATAAAGGTGTGAAAGAAACAATAAGTGAAGAATATGGGAGAGAAGAAAAAAGGAAGATAAAGTGGAAAGAAAAGGAAAGAAGAAAACAAGTGAAAACAAGAAGAAACTTATAGTGCAGAGAAGAGTAATAACACAAGTCAATGAGTTCTAATGTATCATCCTAAAGTTATACACCAAGACAACCTAAGAATTAGCTTAGTTTCCACTTCTTCATACATAATATAATCTTAGTTCCTACTTCTTTATACATCATGTGTTGTCAAGTGGAAGTATAGAGAAGACAAGGACTATAAGGAATTATAATAACAATTAGCTTATGCAAGATAATATGATGTAATAATATGTAATGAAGTGGTAGCGTGCTAAGATCTTGCATGAATAATATGAAGGGAATTGTCAATGTGTACCAAGGACTTGAATAAACAAAAAGATATAGACAATTGTATAAGGGAATCAAGAGATGAAGAGATGAATCTACATGCTAAAATATGAATACAATCAAGTCAAGCTATGAGTGGTAGAATAAAGGGAAATAAAGGAATCCTAGCTCAAGAGTTTAGCTTAAAAGGACCAAGTATACAAACCTAATAGAAAGGGAGAAGAATAATTAGGACATCTCAAGTCTAGTAGAGTGATTTTTCTTGCATTGCACTTTGCTTTGCTTTGTTTCGCATGCTTGACCATACTTGCTTTGAGTTGCTTGATATGCTTTGATTTTTATTTTTAGCTTTATATTTTCCTTTGAGTTGTTTTGATTTAACTTTGAAGTAATCTCTTAGGCTTGTATTATTTTTGTTCTTTTATTTTATTTTTGGATGCTATACCCTATAGTATAACCCCACACAACCAATGAAATGCAAAGACCTATTATTAAATCTTAGGTCTAACAAGTATGGACATAAACTCTCTACACTAGATAAGAAAACAAGTGATCCACCTATGAAGTTCCAAGGGTCACTAAGGAATTTATATATCAATAAGAATATCAAAGAAGAGAATGCATGACCTTGATCATGAAAAACATACCTAACATAAAGTAGTGTATCATGTCATGTGATAGCTATGTATTTGTGAAAGTGTGAAGGGATCAAAGATCCTACAGGGTCAACATGGAAAAAGCAATGAGCACGCCATGAAAAGTAAGAGTGTACATAGGTAAGGAGGAGAAAATATTAGTAACTACACATGTAATATATATAACAGAAAATGTAAATATCTAGGTGTGAAACAATACAAGTATATGTAGGAGGGTTTGGACAAACTCTATGTCATTTTTGGTGCATATTCAAATGACATCTTTAATGAAATCAATCATTCTAAGTCATAGCTCTAGATGCACTAAAGAAGGAAAAAGTGAGGGAAAACGAGTAACAACAAAATACAAAATTATGTACATGAAGGCAAGATAAAAAAGTACTCTAGATAAATATACCAAGGAATAAATGATAATTATACACAAGGATAAACTTTGTACATCAAGAAAAAGGGAGGTTAAGATCAAATAAAATAGGAAAATAAAGAAAAATAACAAAGAAGAAAAGGACGCATAAAATAATAAAGAAAGAGAGGATATTATAATCCTATGGGGTCCATCACAAACACTTGTGGAGAAATAACAAGGAAATGGAAGGAGAACAACTCAATTCAACATGAAAAAGAATGGTAAGTCCCTAGTGCTTTTCATGTCCCCATGTTTTTAAAAAGTGTAAAGAGAAAAGCATAAATATATAGATAAAATGATAGGAATTTATTTATGCTTTTCTTTGTACATTTTTAAAAAGACATGGGGACATGCAAAGCAGTACAGATAAAATGATAGGAAGAAGTATAAATAGGACATAAAGAGGAAAATAATCAAAGAAATGGGATAAAGCACATCACAACATAGCATCAAACACTTGCACCCCAATAGTGCATGTCATAATAGCTCATCATATAGATAAGATTTAGAAAACATAACACATGTTGCCCACTCATCCACCCCAATAGAGAATGGTGTAATAGCTCATCACATAAATAATGTACAATAAGCACAAAAAGATAAGCTATATGTACAAAATAGGGTTAGAAAAAAGCTGACAAGCAACTAAGCCCCACTAGGTGGAGGCTCATTAGCCAATAGGTCATCTTCAAAAAGTATATTGTCAACAATGTCCTTTGAGGTAAAAGTGAAGGTCAAGGGGGATATCATAAATTACATGAAACATAGTATGGAATGGTGGTGGCTTAAAATGAAGTGAGGTGGAAGGAACAAATTGAGCTTAGTCATCAAAGTAGGGGAAAATGGAAGAGGTGGGTAGGCAAAAATAATGGTCAAAATCTCAAGATGAGGCACAAAAGTATCATCAATCCATATATCTTGAGGTGGGCTCCTCACAAGTAGTAGAGGTGTGGTTATGAAGAGAAATGGAAATGGGATAAAGAATGATGAAGGGAAGAAGAATGAGCTAAGGAAGAAGATGGAACTTGAGACCTTTGCTAAGCTAAACAAGTGTGCATGCATATGTCTTTCCCCTTAATTGTGTATATATGTGTGTCCTAGTTTGAGGACCTCTAGGCCATTATTGGTTCTATCATCTCTATGTTTGCCTTCTATGGGACCCTACTAGTATCCAATCTAAGATCTATCTTTTGTGGTTCCCATTGGTGTTTTTCACCTTCTTTCTTATCTTTTTTCATGTGCAAATTTAAAAAATCCTAAGTTAAATGCACTGTATTATACTTCTGCAAATATCCAAAACTTTCATGGATAGGCAATTTTTTGACTTGTTTCCCTATACTTCACATAGCCCTATGTCTTTCTTTCCTTTTGTAGAAATACATAACTTCGTATGGATGTCCAAACTTCCTCTTCTAGTGCTCTACATCTCCATAAAACTTTCCTTTGCGAAAGTTCAAACACAACATTCGTTCAATGACTTCCTCATATTTACTCATGTCCTTCCATCTTTCACATTCACTCTTTAGGATTGTGCATGCACCTCACGATTTGCGCTAGCTTAGGATTTAGACATGAAAAATTCAATAATTAATTCAAAAAATAAAAGACTAACACATGGTTCATTGAATTTTGCAAGTTACTTATGCTTGCAAAATTTCAAACTTTGCAAGGAGTTGGGAAACTCCAAAATTTTTTCTCTTCTTCATTTTTCTACTTCCACATTTTTGCATCTCTACTCTTCCTTTGGTGGCTTTCCATTTAGACTTGTAGATTCTTCATGGATTTTGACACACGGTCCAACTCCTCACCTCCTTTTGGCTTCCACATTCCCACACACTTAGTCTTGTAAAATTTCAAGCGCTTCAAAGTCCAACTTCCCTCTCCAACTCCAATGCAAACATCCACAACTTTGATGTTAGGCTTCACCTACTCCATGGAACTTGTCAAATTGCCATTAATGGCCCTTGTGGAGTTTCATATGATCTTCGAAACCATTCATACCTCCATACATACATATAGAGCTCACTTCAACATGGATCTAAGCACATTTCATAGGCATTGAAGAAAATGGATGATTTGGATGCCTAAGCATCTAGCCATTATGCAACCACTATGTCCATTACAACCAAATTCATTGACTACATCTAAGATTGGAACGTACTAAACTAAATGAAAACACATGAATGGAATCATTAAGCATAGAGGAAAAATAAAACAAACTTCTTTTCTAGTAACTTAGGTTAGCATTTTAATGGACCCCTACTATCTTGAGGGCATTCTTACACTTTTTGATGTAAAAGAATTGCATTTTACATGAAAGCAAAGCAATTTTTTTGAAAAATTACCAATTCATGGTGTTCAAACCCTCTTCTTATGATGTAAATAGTGTTTGATGGTTTTTATCTATTGCAATTGAATGTTCCTTTGAATATAGCACCACTATTTTTTCGAGTTGTGCACCCACAACTTGGGAAAAAGCTTGGCCAACTAATGGTTTGTTCATCTTGCAACACAATGCTCATCCTTGGGATTGCTTAGGCTTTATCTCTCTAAAACTTACTCTTCTATTTTTTTATCAACAATGAAAATAAATCATAATTTTGTTTGTAACAAATAGTTCATATATGTGTTATGTTTATTTGATTTAGCATATGCATTATAATTATTTGTTCATCTTTATATGCATTGTAATCAAGCAACTACCCATCAAACTAGGCTTCTACTTGAAATTTTCAAAACTTGTAGAGAATTCTTATGAAGCCCTTCATTACACAACATTTCATCTCCCTTGAATTATCTTGCAAAACTAGAAATCAAAACCCCAAAGACCTTTGGGAATTTTTTAACCTCCTTCAAGAGAGGAATCAACTCATTTGTTTGATTCCTAACTAATGGAATTGTGCAATTCCACAACCCAACACCCTGAGTGGTTGCAATAGGTCACAAAATCTTGGAAAGGATAAGGTCTAGACCATTTTGAGGTTGATTAGTAAGTGCTCTCAAAAAAGGAGGGTGCAATGTCCTCAAAATCAAACCTTCATTTTTTTTTTAAAGGATGAAAATTAAGATCAAAGCATATACTAATTCTTGCAAGAAAAAATCATCTTCAATGAACTCCAAAGATACCTATATGCATCCAAAATAATAGATTGACTCTATTATCTCCTTGAAAGCCTATGTTTATGAATGAACTCGAACAAAACTAACCAAACATGTGAAACTTGATATATCCTTAAGCTCATAAGTTGAATTATGAACACACTACCTCCAAAATGGAACACCTATTGAGCATTACTTGATCAAATAAGATTCAAGCAATTGCCAAGTATTATTACTTGATAAATCCAAGCCATAATATAGCCAAGTGTTACTTTCCAAAAAGAACACCTTGTCTATTTGCAATATTCATGTTTAAGTCATGTCACTTGATAATCATGACAATCCCCAATTTGTGTATCAATTATCACTTAATCATATGATCTCTAAGATTACAAGATTTCTCATGTTTTTCCAACCCAATACATTCATTTAGAACACATCCCATTGCTTCAATTGTTTGATATTTTCCCAAAGGTTTATTGTTTGAAGTAAGGGTATGATTTAGACTACATAAGTGACAAGAATAAGAAAAGTTGTTTAGAATTAGGTTAAGGTTTAAATTTCGATAAGATGACTTCCTTTGAAAAATAAAATTCTAAGATCCTAATCAGCTTGAAAATTCGACAAACTATATTTTAAGCACAATAGAACCATTTAAATTTATAATTAACATTAGTAAACATAATTTGTAAACATACAACTCAGTTCCCACACGACAAACAAAAAAATGCAAATGTTTAAACAACAATCACTGTTCAAATGGAAAGTGAGTCCTCTATGGACTTATAGTTCACTTTTACACATAAGGAAGAACCCTGATTAAAGGTTCACATAATACTTCATAACTCCAAATAGTCTAGAGACATATTATTTCCAATAGACAATAGTCCCAATTGATATTATGCAATCCTCTAATAGAGTTCTACCAGTGTACTTTTCCAAAATAAGAAAATCCATTGAACAGTCCATGGTAGATGCTAACCCACTATACAGTCTATATATAAATAGACAATGCACACATAATTATGATAATCATTCTCTAGCAATTTCCTTAACATAAGTTATATCAAAAGATGGTATGAAACACAAGGAATTTAGTTATAGTGTAATTAATTTGAGAAAATCAAGAAATGGTTCTTAAACATACTAAATGATGCCAAGAGGGAACTGTTTACCAAACACCCTTTATATTATCTAGAACAATTTCACTGGCGTATTACCACGTAGATCAATGATATTAATACTACTTAGAATTTATAACTTTCACACAACTTAACATCATTTGAAGACTTTAACAGTCTAGTGATCCTATCCCCATGGTACAGTCAAGATGAAAATATACACTTTGCATTGCCTTGGCCTTAACCACCAATCACACCATCACTAGTATTGGATCATTCAATACTTAGTCCATTAGGGATTAGGACTGTCACAACTGAAGAGTAGAGTGTATGGATGAGAGGATAGCTAGGTATAGACTCAAGTATATTTAACTTTTGAACAGAAGAGATCGTGAATGCTAATTTAAAATAAGACCATCTCAAAGAACAACCACACTCCTGAGGGAGACTTTCCTCCTAACCTTCCCTGAAAAGAACAGCCACACTTGTACAGGAAGGGAACTTATACATTACACGACCAGTGCAAGTTACACATAATGTACGGTCCTCTAAGAAGGTTTTAGTTGGTAGATCCAAAATCCATAAAGATGACTCCAGTGTTCCAAGACTTCATCATGGTTTATCTCTAACAAAGTGAATGAACCTGTACGGTTTAAATATGTGATCAGAGATCTTCTGTAGAACAGTTAGAAAGTAACTATAGCAAGATAGAGCATTTCTATATCAAAAGGAAACCTGCACATATCTAACCGTCAATCACATTTCTATATCAAAAGAAAGAGATTTTGATGACTAGACTATTATCCATACAGCCCTCTACAGACCCATCTTTTCATTATTCACTAACAGTTTTCCTTAGGTTATAATACCATGGATCATATGTTTTTCGAAAACAACCAAGATGTAATCAAACCTTACTGCAATATACAGTAGCTTCAAAGTATAATTATAATAAGGGGTTTTATGGATCTGTTACGGGAGTTATTTTGATGGAATAGGAGTTATATAAGAAGAAAATAGTTATTCTACACGATAAAATAGGATTTGTGTAACAAAATAGGAATCTCTATATTTTAAATTTTAAATTTATGCAGGCATGTTTAGGGTGGGACTGAAAGTTTCCCTCAACTGCTTCTTAAAATTTTGCTGTCACATGTGGTTCATCTCTAATTTTTTAAATTCTTGCCAATAATCTTTAGATTTCTTCAATATAATTGTAGATTTAACATTCCTTATTATATTACCTTATTAAAAAATTTATGAAACCCATGCCTACAAATTTTTACAAAAATTCCTAACACCTCCTCCATGAAACTACAGCCTAATTGAATAAACAATAATAATAACCTCATAAGATTTCATAAACTAAACTTGCCTCAAAGACCAGCTGACAGAAGGATATAAATATTAGTGATACCAAACATTAAAACTACAGATGCTTCGCAACCAAAAAGAAACAGTTGGCAAACTGTCTATCCCATTTGAAATCTTCATAACAATGATAGGATAAAGAATATGAATTACAACACTTTACAAAGAAACCCTAAGAAATGGATATTCAAATTGCATCATATTCTGTAACACAAACCCCATTGCCAAGATACTGAATCAGCTCTACAATTATCTTCCAACAAGCCTTTGAAGAGTCAGTTAAGGTGGCGGTGCGATAGTGAACCACTATTGTGGAACACAAACCCAGCCCCCTTCTCGGGAGGTGTGAAAATGCCTGCCCAAAAGTAGGAAAAGACAAACACGGGAACATGGAGGAACCAAACACAACTACCCATATTTTACACTTTTACTGTGTACTTCTCACCATGAATCATTACAGCCATGGCTTTTCCCAGGGAAAAAGTCACGAGTCCATTGAGGCATGTTGAACCTCATATTCTGGTAAGACCCCTGTAGAAACACAACAAAACATATAAACATACAAGAAAACCACCACCCATAAGCACACGAGGTAATCCCAAACTTCACATTCTACCACCCTCAAGGTTTCTCATAAAAGTCACTACTAAAAGCTCAGGGCTACACATTGGATTCATAAACTCTGAGGAGGAAGAAAGGTAGGCAGAAAGGGTTGCACTTTGAGGAAAATTATGCTCACTTAGTTAGTCTTAACGGGTAAGAAAAAGTTATTCATCAAATCAAAATGCTTATATCCAATGATCATCAATTTCGAAAGAGAAATAAGGGATGAGTTCGGGATCATGTCCTGGGTGAATTTGGCAGAATGGATTGTTAATTTCTATAACCGACCATGATTAATTGCTCAATAAATTCAAAGAAATAAATCTGATTTATAACAAGTAACACAACTAGGTTAATTAACAACTAATAACAGCAGAAGCAAAAATAACAATAAGCCAATCACAAAAAGACAATAACACAAAATTAACCTGCAAATGTTGGATCTTCTATTAGCCTAACAACAAACTTTTCTAAAATACAACGAGTTTGCAACAATCTTATATTTATAGCCTAGCTACTTTACTTAGCGTGCAAGGAAAGAATCTTTCCTTGTTTTCTTTGGCTTTAATTACACATAAAATCACTTTTGGATTTATCTTATCCTCACAAACTCAGAAACATTCTATTAAAGAATAAAAATCCTGTTGTTGCTAAAAATCCAACTCAAATTGTTTTAAAGCATATCTAACTGAGTTGCTTTAAAGTGATTTAAAGCATATCCAACTCAAGTTGCTTTAAAACAAATCCACATCACCACCTTTCGACTACAAAAATCAACATGGATACCTCTAGGTCCTTGACTCTTGATCGATGAGGGTTCAGCCTATGATTAGATGCTTGATTATTGGGTTACAAAGCATCTGGTTGATATAAAACCCTCCATAAAAATTAAAAATAAAATTCAACATATAATCACCTAATTCTCTAAACTTCCCCTTTATTTGAACTGGTTTTTAGAACACATTTCTTCCATTGTTTTCCTTCCTCTTCCAAACCGTCCTTTCTGCAGATTTCAATGCCCAATATGCAATATTTGGCTGGATTCCCCCATCACTTTCAGAGCTGCAAACCTTCAGAATCCACAAATTGCATGATGAACCCAAAAATATCTACTCCCCTCTTCCTTTCCAAAATAAATCCCCCAGAGCTCGGGGACTTCCCAATTTAATTCTATTCAATGCATGCAGAGGAAGGATGTCCTTTCCTTCCCAGACCCCCTCGTCACCATGGTATGGTCATTTCCTACCAAAAGTTTAGGGACCAAAACAAATTAAATTCGAAACTTTTGAGAGCTATCATGCACGAAGGTTCAGAACCTTTCAAGATCATAATTCCAACTTAGGATTTGGAGAACACGTGAAATGATCCCACATGAAAATAACGAGCGATATTTTTTCACCTCCACAGTAGACACGACAAAATCCGTAACAATTCAAGGCAAGCCAAAGACAAAATCTGACAGCGCAATTCACAAGACATAAAGATCTAAAAGAATATGAAAGGGTACAAAGTCGACAAGGACAAATTATCAATCCCCCCTCACAAAATGAAGTAAGACGACACAATATCTCCATGTCCTGTCATATGTCCATACGCTGAATTCTGTCAAACATATTCATACTTCCTGTTTCAAGTCCTGAATGAAATATGATCCCTCTAAACAGTAGTATTTATTGACTATCTATGAGTTAAATTTATTGATTTTGCATTCTGTCAAACATATTGTACTTCCTGTTTTAAGTTCCATAGACACCTCAGCTGAACCAGAAATGATCCCTCTAAACAGTCAAGGACAAACAAAAATCAGTAGTATTTATTAATTATGATATTTATGAAAATACGATTATCTAGTTTTTTGAATTAAATTTATTGATTCTGCAATCTGTCAAACATATTCATACTCCTGTTCCAAATCTCATGACACTCCAGCTAAACGAGAAATGACCTCTCTAAACAGTAGTATTTATTGATTATGATATTTTATGAAGAAGCAACTACCTAGATTTTTGAATTAAATTTATTGATTCTCCATTCTGTCAAACATATTCATACCTCCTTTTCCAAGTCCCATGACACTCTTGCTGAATGAGAAATGATCCCTCTAAACTTTCAAGGACAAAAAAACATTCAGTAGTATTGATTATGATATTTTATGAAGATACAACCTCCCAGTTTTTAAATTAAATTTATTGATTCTGCAATCTGTCACACATATTCATACCTCCTGTTCCAAGTTCCACGACACTCTAGCTGAACGAGAAATGATTCCAATAAATAATCAAGGACAAAAAAAATCAGTAGTATTTATTGATTATGATATTTTATAAAGATACAACTACCTAGTATTTTGAATTAAATTTATTGATTCATATTTTATCAGTGGTGGCTTAAATGAATCCATTTTTCACGAGTACGAATAGTTCACTCATCGTTCATTGTATCTAGGTGACACAATAGTGAAGCAATGGAACTTCTTGGGAGGTAATCTATTCTAGTAGTATTCCAACTCGAGTATGCTTGATCCCAAGATGAAGCCCACTTAGCTTGGTATGCCATTTTGAAAACCTTCATAATATTACATCTTATGAAATAGCCATTATAGGGCTCCTTTAACTCATTTGAAGACAAATACTTGTTAGTATCTATTATTTTTTTTAAAACACAATAAACATATATAAATAAATCTAAATAATTTTATTTTACCCAATGTAAGAAATAAAATCAATATGCAAATATACATTGCAAGTTTCCATAGTTTCCTAATGAAAATTGTAGTTCCCACTCCTGCCAATATAATCATAAACCAAAAATAATTCTCAAAATTTGATTATAACATGACAAACTAATTAGAATTGTAGAACAAAACAAAGAACAGTTGAAGACCTCACACTCAATTTTTTATTCATTTATAAAATTAGATATATATTGAATTATTCAACTTTTTTTATAATTATGCTAATGGTTTGACAATTAATTGTAGTTGTTTGATAGCAAACTATAGACTAAGGAAAATAAATTATAGACTAAGGACAATGAACTGAACATAAAAAAACATATTTGAGACTTAAGCATTATTTGATGACACGTCTACAGATAAGTTGGAGCGTATATTCCAACATCCCCTCTTAACACTACAATACTAAACATAAAACAATAGAAAATACAATATGTAGAAGTTGTTCTTTGAAAATAGTTCATGGATCAATGAGACTTCAAGTTGCTCCCAATTACAAGTATAGTCACCTAGCTATTATCCAAGTTCCCAACATCATTGGACACCATTTGCACATGAAGTGTTTCATCACCCTCATAAATGTATGATGCTGAACTTTCAAATTTTGAATCTCCTTTTGAACTATTGGACACCAATCCTCAAATGTGTATCTCATAAACCAATGAGGTATAGTTCATTTGATCCACATGCACCTCAGACTATTGAGCATCTAACTATTCTCTATTGCATCTAGCCTCCCTATCTTCAAAGTGTTGGCCTCTTCAAAATAGAACAACTGCATCATCTTCAATGAATTCATCATCATTAGCATCTAATGGTTCTTCAACAATGACTAACATTCTCTCAGTTCTTACAACTCAACAATAGCAAACTTCACCGTAGCAACAATAGCAAACCTACACTCTCACACAAGTTGGTACAACATTCTCTAATCAATCTATGCAATGGCTACTACAACCTCATCCCTTATAAAATCTATGGAGGGGCGAACATCTATGGACTTATCAGCATACACAAAGCCTTTCAATAATTATTTGTGAGAAACATATTTTTGATCCCCATAATTGATGTGCAAAGCAACATAGACAAAGAAATATACAAGGCTCTTATACCAATTTTTGTTTTGTAGAACAAAAGAGAGAACTGCTAAAGACCTCACACTCAATTTTTTATTCATTGATAAAATTAGATATTTATAGATACAATAATTTTTTTTTTGAACAAAGCAAAATAATTTACAAGAATAGAGCTACTAGAAGTAGTTGGAGGACATGGTGAGCCAAAAATCCAATCAAACTAAACAAATACAAAGGTTGTCCAACAACCAAAAACAAACATACAAGAGTTGAACAATGTATTAAACAATAGTTGTACAATATATTGGCCATAAAAAATAATTTACATAAGTTGTACAACAACAAATAGACACAATCACAAGAGCTGTATAACATTTTTACAATGATCAACTTTATTGTCCAGCTGAAACTTCATAATCTGATTTTTAATCTAGTGTAACTGTTGTTTGGCCTTCTCATTCTTCTTGCATATAACTTGGATCTACAAAAAAAGAACAACCACCTGAAGACATATGTCAGAGTAAAGCCTTAGAATACCAACTTCCTAATAATAGTTATTGGAAAATATTAAAGCACATCTATTTTTCATATATTTTTCAAAACAACATGCTGAATAGAATCAACAATCACATCCTTTTGCATCCAAAAACCCAAAATAGCTTTTTTCCAAGTCAAATCATGATTAAAAATGGCAAAGAAATCTTTAAAAATAGTAAACCATTGCTTGTCAACTTTCTTATAATTATGCTAACAATTTGACATCTAACTATAGTTGTTTGACAACAAACTGTAGACTAAGGACAATGAAATAAACATAGTAAAACATATTTGACACCTAAGCATTATTTGATGACATGTCTATAGATAAGTTGAAGCATATATTCCAACAAAATTACACATGTTACGATCACTATTATTGGTGAACTGGTTTTATGACAAAAGATGGTCACAATTGTGCTGTTGAGAACAAAGATTTTTTTTGGGTCTTTTTGATGGAATATGATCAAGATTTTGGTTAATAAAAGCTTAGGACATTTACAATGTTTAGAGTTAGGGTTGTCTTTGTGAAAGTGATATTTTCACAACACACAATTATTATATTCTATAGTCATTCTATCTCATGATCATAGGTGCATCTCTCTGTTTTATAATAAAGTTTCCTATAGTACAATTAACATTAGTACACATCGATTCAAGCATTGCCTAGTATAAGACAATATTCGTGATCCAACTTAACACATATCTTCAAAAGTGGTGAAATAGCTTGGAATTCATCTATCCAAGGCCTCCCAAGAAGTGAGAGTAGTCATAGACTCACAACACATATGCAATGATCTCAACAACCCTCAACCCAATCTCTATAGGTAGGATGATGCTACCTAGAGTCTTGATATACATTCCATTGTAACGTTTTAAGGCCACATGAATACAAGAAATGATTCATGATGTGAAAATGTGGTGTAAGGGTGTTCTTCAGTAACAATGTTGAAAGAACAATTAAATCAATCATAATTCCATTACAAAGCAATGCATTGATCAATCCAATAATATATAAAGGTCCATGATAGTTATTATTGATAATTTCATTAGGTAAAAATTTAATGCAAGCAACACACAAACCAAAAGAGTTTGAATTCTTATGAAGCATATCCATGCAGTCTATCATATTTGCCATGTGTTGGAAGGGAACTATTACATTTTTATATTCTTAATAATGGGGTTGAAGAAATTATCATTTTGAGGAGGAAGAGGTTCTAGTTTCAATGTTGTTGAAATAGTTGGGAAATGATTTTGTAAAAGATAGGAGGTTTCGGTTGGGATGTGTAGTGGAAGGGTTGTCTTTAAAGATAGTAGGTTTCCACAATCCATAACATAGATTTGTATTGCTTCTGGATTCGATTGTGTAAAGATTTTTTGCATCAACGTTTCGAATCACACTCCGTGATCCATCATCAGGATGAAAGAGAGCTAGAGGAGAAAATGAATGATTGCGGACTCGTGACTTTGTCTCTTTGTCGTTGAGCTCATCAATTTGAAAATGTTGTCATCTATTAAGTCTTGAATCTTATATTTTAGGTATATATATTGTTCTATTTCATTTTCAAGAGCTCTATGATATTGATAGAAGGAATTTTCATTATACTTCTTAGACAGTGTCCAAGAAAATTGTCTAGAGAACAAATGTAAGTAGAAGTTGAAGGAGGATGGAAAAATGTGATTTGTTTGCAATGAATTGGTAAGATTCTACCAACTAATTAATCTATCTTAATAGTCAAGGTGTAATAGAAATTACATTAGTAGAAGACAAATGTGGGAGAGGAAAAAGAAGAGGTGCAAAGGCAATTGGAGGCAGGGTTGTTGCCACTACTATGTTGACTACATCTTTTGTGTTGGTGTTTGTTGCAAAGAGTTTCTTATATGTTTTGGTGAAGTTGTTGTTGGATGATGTTGGAGGTGTACTTATAGAACCCTTGTTAACTTTATATATTTTATTTTTGTGGCCTTTATGTGTGGCATATAGGTCTACAAAAGTTTTGTATTTTTAAACATAGTCTTCTCCTAAATGAAGGAAACAATATTATCAATGAACTCCTAAATCTCTTTGTGTTGGGAGATGGTAGTGTATCTTAGCTAATATGTATTGGAAACAAAAGAAATTATTGACATTTTTTTTTCTTGCTTATGGTGTATAAAGTTGGTGAAGTTGGTTTCAAGAGATATCTGAATTTGGAAATGAGTGATGAAAGGTTTTGTCATCATCTTGAAGTTACACATGGAGGTATAAAGCAAGGAATAAAACCACTCAAGTGAATGATCCTTAAGTGATTTAGGAACAACCTTGCACAAGATGTGGTCATCATAAACATTGTCAAGACAAAACAAATAGAGTGTTTGTATGGGAT
>VDFB02267633.1:0-20987 GCA_007258455.2 Sequoia sempervirens | reverse complement strand
AGAGAGAGGTAGAGAGGGATAGGATAGATAGAGTGAAGTAGAGAGGGATAGGTTAGATAGAGTGAAGTAGAGAGGGAAGGTGGGTGGGAGGAAGGAAGAGAGAGAGAGAGGGGGAGATAGAGAAAATTAGAGAGGGAAAGAGGGAAGGAGGAAAGGAGGGAGGGATGGAGGGAGAGAGAGACGTTATATAGATAGAAGTACAGAGGGAAGGAGAGAGTGTGAGAGAGAGGTCTAGAGCATAAGGGATAAAAAATGAGTGAGAGAGATAAAGATGATACAACTTGTTGATTACTAAAATTTGACTAAGTCTAAAATTTGTGAGATCTTCCAAAAACTAGAATTTGCATTATAACGCCTAAAGATCTAAAATCACTCTCAAAAATCCTAAAACTATATACATGAAATTAACTTAAAGTATAAGTAAATGTCCATATGTAAATGTCATGTATTTAGTTTCCCTAAAAGATAACAAGAAGAAAGAGACAAAAAAAAGAGAAGAAAAAAAATTCAATGTAGACCAAAATTTGAGGGTGTTATAATGCGCTCATGTTTTGGAAATATTTTTTGATTTAAAAAATGCACATTTTTTGAACTCAAAATGCATGCACTTTTTCAAATTTAAACCATAACATGAGTGTGTTATAATTCAAGGATGTTTTACTATAACACACTTGTATTTTTTCTATTTCGGGACGAAAAAGTAAATTGGCCACATTTTGGCTACCCATCTTTTTGTACTTACCCACTTCTAGATACTAAATTTTATATTTGGTCGTAATTAACTGAGTGAAAAACCATTTCAAAATATCATTTTGAGTCGTAGCTTCACTCAAACTATTCATTTTCAATTTTAGAGGAGCACAACTAGAACAAATACTTGCTTCCATATAAGGTTCTTTTGGCATATTGTCTAGGTTAACACAAAAGGTAGAGGAATCTGGAGGGTTAGAAAGGTTGGTCGAAGGGGGAGACTTGGAGGCTTCAAAACAGTCTTATTGAGTAGGACAAACAACAGGGGAACCCTTAGGGGAGGGGTACCAAGAATTGTTAGAAAATAGAAATATAGGTAGGGTCAAAAAATGAGATTTTTTTTAGAAGCTGAGGTGGGGGCCTCAAAAATAGGGGATTTAACTTTATCTCTAGTGACTCTTTGGGATTTTATGAAAGGAAATGACTCAGGTTCCAAGGTATTACGAAGGCTTGCCGAAGGTTTAATAGAATCCCTAACAACAAGGGTGCTTTTTTAAGCAGAGGCCAAAGAAGGCGCAAGGGCCACCTTGAAATGATACAACCTAAAAATCAACCCCTGGTGAAGTGGTACCTCTAATTTGTTTAGTTCTAGTATAGTTGGATTGTTCATGTTTCTAGTTCCATCAAATTTTATGTTAAGGTTGGTGAAAATTGATTATGTCATACTTCTAATTCATTTAGGTCTAGTATAGTTGGATTATTCATGTTCTTGGTTCCATCAAACTTTATGTTGAGGTTGGTGTAAATTGATTACGTCATACTTCTAATTCGTTTAGGTCTAGTATAGTTGGATTTTTCTTTATGTATTATTATTATTATTATTAGTGCATCTATTGCAAAAAAAAATTGTATTGGTTTGTCAAACATCATATAAAATTAGAGCATGAAACTTTTGGATTTGACTATGTGATTTTTTCTCTCTCAATGTTTTGGATCAAAGTTCATGATCCATCATGTAGAGAGAAAAATAATTATGGATTGTGAGAGAAATAAAACTCACATAGTTAAATCCATAAGTTTCATGCTCTAACATTATGGATTGTGGAAATCATATGTCTACAATTATATAAAATTTTAAAAAGTGTTTGACAATTGATTAGTTTTTAGGGTTTTTATTTAATAATTTTAAAAATACAATTTATGTTAGTTTGTATTGGTTGAATTTGAAAATAATCATTGTAAAAATAAAATTGTCATTTATTTTTCAAAATTTGCAATGCCTTATGAAAATTTCAACTCTAGTAATGTCTTGAATATCATTGAATATTGATATAAATGTCATAATATTATGACATGGAGAAATAAATTAGTTTGAAAGTTACTTCTATCTACAATGATACACTTTTCAATTATTATTTTTTATTTCAATTTGCCAACAAAAACTTTTCAGTTATTTTATTTTATTTTATTTATTTTTTTACTGTAGGAATCAGGTAGCACAACCCCCTATAAACTGCAATGCGCTTGGTAAACTTTTTAACCTGCCTGGCGACGCTAGCGCGACACGCCCTCTAGTACCACGAGGATGGGGGAGACTAGACCTCGTGACCAACCTCCTACAACATGAAAGATTTAGCCAACTGAGCTAGGGCCCCAACCCTTTGTCCATTTATATTTATCAACAAAACACTTTTCAATTATCTATCCATTTCAATCTACCAATAAAATATTTTTTAATTAGTTTTGTATGTTTCGATTGACCAACCTCTCTCACATTGATATATATTTTTTATTAGATTCATAATGCATTATTTTTTCCCCATAATCTTTAATGCTATACATATCTTAAAAGAGATTAGATATTATTGTATGAATCATAATATTGTAAGGTTGCATGATAAATTAATATGAAAAATTAATTCTCCTTACAATGAAATACTTTTCAAATATTTTATTTAGTTCAATTTACTAGCCTC
Source organism: Sequoia sempervirens (assembly GCA_007258455.2). Taxonomy (NCBI): domain Eukaryota; kingdom Viridiplantae; phylum Streptophyta; class Pinopsida; order Cupressales; family Cupressaceae; genus Sequoia; species Sequoia sempervirens. Next base: position 18,321 of record VDFB02267633.1, on the reverse strand, counting down.
CCTCAAATCTATGTATAAAATTTAATATTCACTTTTTACTTAGGAAAACATTTATAAAATGATGGGTAATAATTAAGTTTTTTACTTGGTAATATTAAATATATACCCCCTCGATAAAAGTTATTCACTATTTTGAAAAAGATAAATAATTGTACAGATCTATGGAAATTTATGCATTGAAATAAGTCATGATAGAAATTTAATATTCATTTTATTGAAAAGATATATTAAATATTTCATAAAAATATCTTTAACAAAATTTAAAATAATATTTTCACCTAGCTTCTTGAGCGAATCAATAATATTTTTTTTGTTTTTAATGACTTGCATAAATAATTAGAGGTATTAATTAGCAATAATTTGAAGTTTCTAAAGTTTCAAATAAAAATATTCAACTTGAGGAAGACTACAAATTTGTGGTTGTGAATTTTTAGATGGATAGAAGAAGTGGCTTTCTTCATCAAATCTTGGAGTCAATTAGTAACTTTTCAACATATCACTTAAATTTCCTCTCTTCTTTTATTTTATTAGCTTCTTTGTTGTAAGTTTTTTGTGGATTTACAAGTGTTTATCATGTCTTATATATATTAGTATTAATTTATCTTAACAATTTTAAATAATTTACATATTTTTTTCGATGAAATTGATTTAATGTTACATTTGTGCTACTATAATTAAGTGCATAAAATAAAAAGATAAACCTATATTTCAATCTCTAAAAGTGAGTGAAATTAATCTTAAAATATACTTCAAGATTGAAGCTAGATAATTTGGCGGTTTTTTTTTTTCAAACCTAAAGGGTCCACCTAGGCTAACTGTAGTGTCCCTTCAGTTCGACCGTCTTTAGTTTTCGAGTAAGTTTGCTTATTGGTGTACTTAGTAGTTTTGTTTAACATAGTTAATTATATTGAGAATTATTTTGCTATCATTAGAAAATAAACTAAGTGTGAGGCCACTCCTCCTCATCAGGTCCACATAAGATGATTGACTATGTGTAAATTTATTCCATATTTAGAACATAGTTAGTTTCCTATCGGGGTCTGGGATTGTTGAGTTATTGATTATTTAAACTTGTTTGAATGATCTTTATTTGGGTATAGAATGCACACTTACCCTATAATTATGAACTGATATTTTTAGAATCCATAATAATCTACTTATATTCTATGTATTAAGAAATTAAGAATTAATATGTTTTAAGATGATCAATTATATTTAAATTGATTCCAATTTGTCTTGATAATATAGTTGATTTCTATAGCTAAGAATTTTAATTCGACAATACTAATACATGTTCTAATTAAAATAATAATAAAATAAAATAAAAATAATAACAACAATATAGTTGATTGATTTTAGAATGAATAGATTATATTAAAAGAGAATTTGAATACTAAACTCCATAATTATTAAATGAGGATTATATTAATGTGAATATTTGTGCTATTTAAAAAAATAAAAAATAAAAAACAATAAAAAAATTAAAAAATGTTCACAATAATTGGTGGAGAATAATTTGGGATAAAAGATCTGGATAAAGTGAATTGGAATAAATTAAATACCATACTTAATAAAAGGAAACATTTGGGAATTTAATGGGTGATCATGGTTAAAAGAAATTCCTTGGCTTCAGGTGTACTCCGTATGCTGTTGCATGTTGCACAAATGTTTTCTAGCATGAAAAAAAAATTACTTTACACCTGTCAATTGCATTTGCTGAGAGTTTCTAAAGCTTTTGGATTTTCTCACATCTTTTAATTTTCCATTTACAGAAAAGTACCAAGGCCTTGGAAGGAGGGAAAGGGTGGATAGTTCAGGGGGCACATGCGAATGTTTTGCTCTCTCTTCTCCTCTATCGTCACAGCTTCATAGCCAAACTCTCCACACAATAGGTGACCCTATTCTTGCAGATCGTGACTTGATGCTCTTCTATTCCTTTCCATGAGTTGTTTCTCTTGCCATTCAAATTTCTTATTGGTCATTGAATACTTCTTTTTGGTTTCAATAAAGTTGTAATGCAGCTTAGAAAATTGATGAAATAGTCTTAGCTAGTTTTGTTGCTTGCCCTAAATATTCCCCAAATCTGACTGCAATTTGTCTGAGCGTCTCAACTGTATTATATATTGTATCCTCCAATATTTAATGGGTGTAATCCTCTGTTTAGTTCTTGTTGTCTTCGAAGGCCGCCCTCTAGAATCTACATGCTAGTTTTGTAACCGACTAGCAATCGCTAGTGATGTTTTATGTGTCATTTTGTAAACCATCATTGTCTTTATTTTGAAAGTTTTCCCCTCTGGGTATATCGATTTTTAGTTATATTTCTGTTGGGCGTAAGTCATCTTTTGTCTGAAGCAAGCCAAACAAGGCATATGGCATCGCCTCTTCTCTGTGGTAGTTATCAGATGGATTATTCTGTAGTCGGACGATTCTCACAAAACTCCATGCAGTTTCACCGTAGGAATAATTCGTTCCCGTTGTCTCTTTGATAGTGATATTTACTTAAAAGCACGAAAAGCTTATACTGCTTCCTGAATGATAACATTCTTGCATGTACCTAAGGCGTTTTACAGTTTCCCAATATTTCTGCAGTTGTTGAAAAAGCCTTGATCACTAGGGTAAATAATGTCTTGTGCTTGAACTACCGATTCTCGTTACTTGTGTTTGCAGTTGATTCGATATTACATGGTTATTAATCTTTAATTACCCAACTCAAAATCTAATAAGCATAAGGATATGCATTTTACCGCTCGCCACCGGCCCTTAGTGACAGACAGTATATGTGTCGATCCTATCGATATGCCCTGTATGCTTATTGCCATGAAATTGTTCTTTCCTGTTGAACTCGTTGGTCTACATTTGGTAAGCGATTTATGAGAAAAGCTCTAGTGGCGGGTGTAGAATTCATAGATAACTCCCTTTGAAACTTAATGCATGTGTATATTATTTTTTGGCATCGAATCCCATCCTTAGTACGCTGTATTTAAGTGGAAATTACATTGTAACCCTCACCTTGTTCACTACCTTTGAGATTTTCAGACCAGCCTTAATACCTATTGCTGTGAATTATCTTATTCGATAACCGAATTTAAGTCATAGTGTACTGTTAAGGCACATGTTAATATCTGTATATATGTTTATTATAGCGCATGTCTATTTATGCTTGCTGGAGGTTCGACTTAAGATATATAGGTAGCATCCCATCCTGTATGTTGCTTCAGATTATATGTAAGGTGAATGGTCTGGAAATTGAACTTTTAAAACAATCGATAGTTTATTTATATTCATACTTTCATTTACCATTTGATTCTCTCCTCGGCGTTGTATTGGTGGTTGCATATTACGCTTTACATGAAATACCAAGATTCCTCTGTCTTTCGATTCAATGTGTTTCTGCATGCCAATCGATTCATCTCATTATATTTGGTGCTTAACATATGATTTGCAATTGTTCCTTTTCGCTTCTTTTATAGTTTAGGATTATCATTACTTCCAGCATGGTATTGTTTCTGAGCTAAGCTCTGTAGATTTTTATGTTTGTGTGACAGCCGATTTAAGTGCTATTCCTTTGAAATTGGTTCTTACCTTGTAAGTCGACTACAAGTATAGTCATGTTACTTTTGTTTAGGGGATTTCGATTTAATTTCACAGTCAATTCGATGGGTTACCGGTGTATGTAGATTCTTGACAGCAGATTTAGGTTATTGGCATTCGCTTGGTATTACCTTTCATTCAATGTTGGAGAGTTCGAGTTTCTTGAGGTCGTCCTCCTATTTCTTTAGAGCGCACCTGATAGGAGACCTTGTATTCGATCTCTTTCTGTTGTTTTCCTTTATTTCTTTGTGGCTTCCACAGATTATGGGTTATGGTGCTTGTTTTTGAACGTGTGTTATATATATATACATCTTATAATTGCGTTTTGAGAACTTATAGATATTGTTAGTTGAATAATCTGGGGGCTTTATATCCTTTTGTTTCTTACCAGCTAGTAAATAGGGGTTGAGTCCTAGACAAGTTAGTGAATGATATAAAGAACCATAATTGATTTAGTTAGTGTTTCTTTCTCAAGTAAAAGAATAATAAAATTGGTATACCTTCGTTGCATTAATTTAGTTAGATCTTTTGTATTGAGAATAGTTAATTAAATATGCTTTAGATCTCTTTTAATCAATTATATAGTTACTTTTATATATGCGTATATATTGTATATGATATTAAATTTCCTTAATATGTATGAATGATAAAGTAAAGAAATAGAATCTAAAGTATTAAGGTAATCTTTAACTATGTGTTTATAATAGAAAGAAAAGAAATGGTTTTAATTACATATATGAATTCAGATTTCTCTATGTGAAGTAAATAGTACATTAGCATTAGACACTTTTATATTTAAGTTTATGCCTTTACATTCTTTACTGAAATGTTATTACTTGTTTGATGTACAAATATTGTCTTCCTTGGATTTAATGGTCGTTTGTAACTTACATGTTTATAAAGGTAGGATTTATGAGTTAAAGGTTACCTCTAGTTTATGCCCACAATGTTTTAAAATCCAAATGGCAAGAGTTCTAATAGGTTTCAAAATGATGGATGGATTCTTCCATATCTTGCAGGAGGTAGGCTCCTCTTGGACTAGATCAACACCCATCACAACAGGCACTTCAGATAGAGGAAAGTTGAGAATTCTATGGAAGCACTAGAAACTATGCACAATTAAAGACAAAGATAACTTATGAATAGGTCGGACGAGGTCAAAATATTGCTTAATAATGAACTTGTGCTAGTTAATCATATGAACTAATGAGAAGTTTAGCTTAAAAAAAGATTAGAGTACATTTTTATCATTAATTAAAATCACACACATGTTATCTAGGATCATTAAATGATCATCCCAAATTGTGATGTTCTACATATATGTCCCCATATATACCATTGTGTCTGCCACTTTATGTTAGAGTAAATAGGATATTTACCTACTTAAGTTTACTTAGGTATAATGCATTATAGTTTATTAGTGCATTTAATTAATTTTTTAGTTATTGTCAGTTACACTTTTATCGGTTTTCCCATTTCCTTTATAAGCAAGGCCAATGTACATTATTCTTCATCTTGATTATTATTCACTCATTGGTGAAAGAGCTTTGCATCTCTCGTATTTGAGAAGGTTTACATAGTAGTTGTGCATGGGTACCTAACATGGCCTTGTAGCCATGACCCATTTTGCATTTCACTTTTCATAATAGTCTCCCTAAGTTTGCACTTAAGGGGGCTGTTAGTGTTAAGTTTTAACTTAGGGTTAATTAATTTGTTGTTTTTTTCCATATCAGGTAGTTGTTCACTAGTCACATTTTTCATGCCTTTAAAAGGCTTGTACACTATGTATTATTGCATCTCATTTTTTGAATATCATCTTGCTATTTTGGCAAAATAGTTTGTGCTTCTCTTGTGTATGTGAGGGTGGTTTGATATTGCAGGTTGAGGATCTTGGGAAGGAGTTACCATCCCCTACACTTTATTCCCAGCCCAAAACATGTGAGAAAATCTATAATTCCCAAAGTTCATTATGTCATTATGAGCCTTCAAGATGGGGTCTCATAAGGTCTAGCAAGGGGTCGCCTTCCCACTCAACATCATGATTTTGTTTCTTGAATCACCTTCAATCACTAGATTTGTCATTCTAGTTTTCTTATCAATAAGGATCCCATTTTAGGTGGTCGCCACTATCACATAGCTAAAATTTTGTGAACCCAGTTTGACTCCATATGTGAGAACCACCTTCCCTCTATGGTCTCAAATAATGCCACCTCCACTAGCCAACTTGGGTTCCATTTGGCCAAACAATATGTATCCTTATTAATGAAGGAGAACTTGGATAAATTAAATTGATGTATAGAGGTATGTAGCTAACATTTAATAGCAATAGGTACAAATAATTAACTTTATAATATATGTCTAATTTTAAGATAAAATAAACCTTAAATTACTAAGGCAATTGATTTACAACTGTTGTGTTTTTATATCTAACATTTCCACTATAAAATCAAATACTATTAAAACCAAGGTCATGAATCATATCAAACTAATATTCATGGGTGATAAATTATAGTATCTAGTTGATTATATCCATGATTATACAATATTAGGGTTTCATTCCCACACTATATGATGTCAACACTTTCAAGGAGGGAAAAAATATTTATACTTCTAGATAACCATTTCCCATTTTTTTCTCAAGATACATGAGTAAGGACATGTTAATAAAATTGACCTTGGTGCTTACATAAAATACTACTAGAGACCTAAAGATATGATAACAAAGACGTGATTACTAGAAAAAATCAAATGTGTAATGCAAAAAAAATGTTAAATGCTCCAAATAGTCCAATTTATATTGTAGTTTTATGGTAAAGTATATTTAAAAAATTATAAGAATGTGCAACATGTTTAAATCCCTATTATTCTCACTATAATTAAGTGGACCATAACTTCAATGTAAAAGTCGATAACTTACAACATAATGAGATGAGGCATATTCAAGCATAAACCAATTTTAAAAATGTGACAATTGTAAGGTAAATTCCATTTTTCAATTGTGACTTGAGATTTAAATCTTAAGCATGTGACTAACATCACCCAATATTTAACCAAAAAAATAAGCAAAGGTAACATGTATTTCCAATAGTGAACTATAAACCTATACAACTAAACACATATATATTTTTTTAAAATATAATTGAAAGTACATAAAACTAGTAAAAAATTAGGCTAATTATGGTGACCCTAACTAATGTAATTAGGATCTAGATGAAAGTGCAAAGCTCATATTTTTTTGTCTACACATTCACAATCTATAGAATATATCTTTTTCAATAGAGTTGGCATATCCATGGGTAGCATAAAGTAATTTCACCTATCAAATTTAACCTCCCTACATCCCAAGTTCACATTTAATGTGAGTAAAATAAATATAAGATCAAATATATAGGTTGGAGAAGACATTTTAACAATAAAATTTATATAAATATGTAACCAAAGCTAGTTTAGTTGGAATGAGATCAATGAGTTACCTAAATGGGAATCTCATAGTGAAACCTCAATTTTGAATCCTTGAAAGCCATGTCAGTGAATTAAACTCAGTAAATTTTTTATCTAAGGAATAATATAAAAATATGAATGAGGTCAAGCTATAAGTCTAGAATAGATTTGGAAAAATAAATTTCACTTTCCATAGCATCTAAGACAAGGTACATGTTGAGGGAGAATTTCACCAAGATAAAATTATATTATATTATCATAATATAAACTATAGAACAACATGAATTTAAAATAGTTTCAAAGTAATTATTAAGATTCAAGATAGGAAAGATCTTTTCATTTGATGGGATTTAATGATATGAATATGTAGGTATATTCATTGAGAATTTATCTTCCAACCATCAAGCGTTGCCTTGGAGATACTATCTTGATTTCTAGTTAGGTAAAGATTATGATACTTTTAAATTTTATAAAATATTCAATATGTGTTTGCAATACTATCTTGGTAAACTAAGATCTAATGAAGGTTAATCTTCCAAATTGTGTGCTTCTAGATTTTAAAATTTGGCTTACATGATCTACTAAAAAAAAAAAATTGCAGACTAAATTAGTTTAAGAGAATGCTTTCTACAATTAGGTTTAAGCATACTTGTTGTCAACCACCCCAAAATGAAACATTGTGTCTATTATAAGTTATGTTTAAATGAACATGTGCCACTTTTGATGAAACAAATGAGACCAACTAAAGTGGCTATAATAAATCAACAAATACTCTTTTTAAAGAAGCATTTACACTCTCTTAGTTTTGACTCTTCTTAAAAGTTAAGATAAAAATAAGCCTCAAAAAAATCATTATATTTTCCCCTTGAAAACTTGGTTTTAGGACTTTTGAATAAATCTACCCTATGCTTAAATTAGGTTTCTTATAGATATAATCAAGCCAAACCAAAATGGTTAGTTTTGACTCTTCTTAAAAGTTAAGATAAAAATAAGCCTCAAAAAAATCATTATATTTTCCCCTTGAAAACTTGGTTTTAGGACTTTTGAATAAATCTACCCTATGCTTAAATTAGGTTTCTTATAGATATAATCAAGCCAAACCAAAATGGTTGATATTAAGAGTTAAGGCTAACTAAATGAATCTAGGATATATTAAACATGTTTCTAGAAGGTAAAATAATCCAATGAAAAAAGACTAAAAACAATATTTAATGTGTATCTTCACTAAATTCTTAAATTTATATTGATAAAATAATCTAAGATAGATAGAAAAAATAAAAAATGGAATTCTTATATTTTCTTCTAACAAATAGTCATACATGAATCTATGCTAAATTTTTAAAATTATTGAGCAGAGAAAAAAGTCCAACCAAAATTCCATTCTATAAAATCCTTTGATGAGGGGCTACTCCATCGAACACCAACAAAACATAACAATAGATATCAACACAGAGAAATGTAGGATAGAAAATAAACTGCTTTCAATTTCTTTCAAAAAATGAAATGATAGATTCAAAACTTACAATGCTATAGCCACATGGGCTTGATTCACTACAAGTAAAAATCAACTCTATAAGAAAAATATATTATTCAAAGCCACAATCTGCACTAATGGAGCTATCCCCTACAACCTCTACTCAGCCCTTTATTTGACACCAATAACTACCTTAGAATGTTCTAGAAAGTGTATCTTTCCCTTTTGTTTTAGCATCAAAAGTCTAGCTGTTTGATTTCCTGCCCAAGAAGATATTTTACTTAAATTCACATTTTAGTGAAACAATTTTTGGGAGCTTTAACTTTCGAATCGGGTGTCTGATTTTCTATTCTAATATATTATTGGAAAGCTCTCAAAGAGATATACAACACTAAAATTACTTGGAGATCATTTCATCCATTTTTTAACATTTTTTTAGGCTTCTAAGGATTTCAAATTTGAATTTGAAGTTGTATTGGAGAAATTTATTGAGACAAAAAATTTAATATATCTCAAAAGGTATAGGGTATTGAGATGATTCTTTTGCTATCAAAAATGTTTTTTAGTGCCACTCCTTAGTGTAAAATTTTAGGTCCATGTGAGCCTGTTTAGGCCGGCTTACTAAAAATAGCAAGTGGCCATTTTTTGCCTTTTCTAATTTTTGGTTGTCTTACACCCCTTAAGTGTCATCATGGGACTCAAAAAGACTAAGGAAAATAAGGAAAAATAGTTTTTTTTTTTTAATACAAGATTTCCCCTACACCACTAGATGCTCCTACATCAAACACATAGGGTAATTTTAGAAGTGAACTTTTCACTTCTTTGGTGTTGGAGGAAAACCAAGATGGTCAACCTCTACCTTAGACAACCACGATGAATCTTCAACAAACCTTCCTTTCCATTTAATGAGATATTCTTCATACTACCTATTTCTTGTACTTCTACCCATATGTATACCCAAGATTTCTTCTATCTCTTCCTTCTCTGAAATAGGTATGGGAATATTCCATTGTTCTTTCATTGGTCTATCTTCCATATCTCCTTCATGATACTCTATTAAATCAAAAATATTGAACACAGGAGAAGTGTTTAGTGTTCTTGGAAACTCTACCTCATAAGCATTTCATGAATCATGCTTCTTCAAGATCTTGCATGGTCCAAATTTATTCATTTTCAAATTATTATATGTTCCCATTGGGGACCTTTCCTTCCTTAAGTGAATCATGACTTCATCTCCAACTTGAAATTCCTTAAATATTCACTTATAATTAGCCTTAGCTTTGTGCTGATAATTCATCTTATTCATGTAATTTCTTACCTCTTCATGCAAGTTCTTCAAGTGCTCTATAATATCTTCAGCCTTAACCCTACTCTTTCCCATTTTTCCATCTTCCTCAACTTAGAAGCATTCCTCAGAATACTCCCATATACAATTTGGAATGGTGATTTACTAGTACTCCTATTGATAGAATTATTGTAAGAAAATTTTTCCTATGGTATAATCAAATCCTATCCCTTGGGCTTATCTCCTACTAAGAATCTCAATAGTTTCCCAAACTCCTTTTCACCACCTTCGGTTATCCATTAGTTTATGGATGGTGTGCAGAATTGAACTTCAAATATGTCTTCAAATTCTGCCATAATCTCCTCCAAAAATAACCAACAAATTTGGTATCTTTGTCTTCGACTATCCTCCCTGGTAGACCATATAGTCTCACCACCTCTTTGAAAAATAACTCTACAATGTGAATAGCATCGTTGGTCTTATGACACAGAGTGAAATGCACAATATTTGAAAATATATCATCCCATGGCCTCTTTGGTGTAGGTAATGGCTTATATAGCTTAGTGTTCTTACTTACCCCTTTAGCCATCTAGTATACTCTACAGATTTGTACAAAATTCCTCACATCTTGCTATAACTATGGCCAATAACAATTCTCACTAACAAGAGAAGTGGTCTTATCACAACCAAAATGTCTAGGCAATCATCCATTGTGCTTCTCCTTGATTATATTCTCTATCATAGAACTCCTTGGAATGCAAAATTGGATTCCTCTAAACATATTTCTTAGATTAATAAATCCAACCATTTTTCCTATCTAAAGTAATAAGTTCTAAATAAGCCTTCTAAGCTTATGCAAAGTCTGGATCTTCAAGATATAAATTCTTGAGTTCATTGAAACCAACAATCTCTATCTACTTAAGGCATCTACAACTCTATTCGACCTTCCACTCCTATGCTTCAAAATAAAATTATCTCTACAAAAATTCAACCCATTTTAAGTGCCTTTGATTTAACTTTCCTTGACAATTAAGAAATTGTAAAGTTTGATGATAAGTATTGAAATGGCGTAAAATTGCACCCCTTGCAATTTCACATACATTCTTGTATTTTCTTTGGTGTCCACTCCTTTCAAATTTGTGTAGGCTCATTTTAGCCCATGCATCAGCCTTTTTTCCTTCTGAGGATGCTCAACACCCCTTTTTAGCAGCTCCCCTCACATGTTAGCTTTGTTTCAAACCTTGTACATTTCTCATTCTCATCATTTTGTAGCATGATGTGTCTAGACACTAGCACGCCACATAGACATCTACATGCCACACTAGTGTCCTACAACATTTTAATGTTCAAATAGCTATTTCTGAGCATTTTTGCCACCTATCAACGAGTTTTGTTGGTGGTAATGGCTAGGGACATCTTGTAAACACCCAAGAAGCTTCTTTTCCCTCTTTAAAATTCATCTTTTCAACTCATTTGGGCTTTCACTTCACTCTATTTTCTTTCCAACCTTGTCTCTAGCACTTCTCTCTTGTTATTTTGCCTGTACATATCCATATAGCTTGCTACAACAACACTTTCAAGCTCTTCCAACATTCCTTGCAAATATCTTGGATCTTGTAGCTATCACTTTCCCTCTTTAGTTTGTTTAAGCCTTGCAGCTGATATCTCCTTCACTTCATGCTTGTGAGCATTTTGGGATTCCATATGCCCTATCTATTGTGTCCTTATTTCATGATACATATTTTCCTCCTTGAGCGGGGATTGCTTTTATCACTCACACTTTGTGATACAGGTTCTCCTCCTCAAGCGGGCTTTGTTTTAGCACTCATTTCATGCTTCATTTATCTCTATCTTTTTTACTGTCCATGGAGGTGGGAACACCAAAATGGGGGTTTGACTAAGGAAAACCCCTATACAGTCCCAACACTTTCTCCAAATCTTATGCATGCAAGTATCGAAGGTATTCATTTGCTAGAGGCTTCATCACTTGCATGGTTGTGAGCACTCTCTTTCTTCCCCTTATCTTTATCATTTCTATTTCTCTTTATTTCAGCTTTATCAAATTCTATTATTTTCCAACAGTTTTGAAGTTCTCAGTAATTACATTGCTAGTAGTCGCTAAGCTATTTTATGTGACATTCTCGCTTTTTGATCTATATAGACACTACCACGCTAGAGAGACTCTAGTGTGTCGTAATGTCATCCTAGACCTGCACTTCCATCCTTTGGTCGAGAGCTTGTTAATCTATTTATAGAATCTTCGTTAGCTGCTCTTTCTGATTCTAGAACTCTCATGTTATTCCTTGAGGTAGTTTAGTGTAGTTCGCCCCTTGAGGCTCTCTGAATCAAGAGAACTCATGAGTAGCGAATCCCCCTTGTCTAGATTTTGGTGAACCCAACATGAACCTGGATTTTTGGTTTTTCTTAGTTATATCATCAACCAACTTGTTTATTCATTATTTACCATATTTAGCTTACTATTTTTAAAATGAATTTAATATCTTCTTTTATTAGTTCAATATCTGATTTTATTTAGAATGTTAATGATGTTCCATTTCATGCATGTGATAGTGACTTGGATTTACCCATGTCACTTAGTATATTTGATCCTTCTTTTGAGACTCCTCTTGCTCTGAAGGATATCTTGTTGGAAGAAAATGAAATCATTGATACCTTTCTTAACATTACTCTACCTTCTATTCATTCCAATGCACTCTCTTCGAGAGATGATGTATTAGTGAATGATGAATTTTCCTTTCATTTCGATGCACTCTCTTCTAGATATGATGCATTAGAAAATGATGAAACTCCTTCCACATCTAATCCTCCTTCGATCGATGTGGAGAATATTTCTTCAAATAATCATTCTACTAGTTGTGATGAATCTATAAATGTTATCTATGTTTATGCTACCCCTCAAAGGCCTAAGAGACTAGTCATTTATGTGACTCCAACTAGTCCTTCTCCTAAAATGATTTGTTCTATTGATAGCGTTTCATTTGATAGTGATTCTACTAATCTCTCTATGGCTCCCTCTTACAAAGCGGTAGCCCATACTTATGAGAATAGAATGAATACACAACCAAGCCTTCTTAAAGCACCTAAACCTACATCTAAAGCACCTAGTGATTACAATCTTGTTGAGCAACTCCACGTTACTCTAGCCAAGATCTCACTGTGGGACTTTCTTTAGTCTACTCTAGTTTACCAAGGTATACTTTAGGAAGTCTTGTAGAAGATTCTCTAGCCTACCTTTGCTAGGCTAGTGGATGTTAATGTGTTGATAGCTTCTATTCATGTGGATTCACCAAATATCATATTCTATCCACAAAAAATTCCACCCCTGGACATGTGTGGAAGCAAGTAGACCCTCTGATGATTATAGTCAACATTAACAACATTGGCATTAGATGTACTCTCATTGACATTGACTCAACGCTCAATGTATGTAGCATTGATCTATTGCCTAAGATTAATGTTGATTCATCTTATCTTAATGCTTCTTCTGATGACATTCATGGGTTTGATAATGTCTATTGGCAAGCCCTAGGCATGATAGTCTTGCCTTTGAGGTTGGGACCTATTATTGTACCCACCCTTGTATATGTTATGTCAGAAAAGTTACCTCATAATCTTCTCCTCGGTAGACCATGGATTCATGCTATGGCTGCAGTCCTGTCTACCTTACATAAATCTATTTTCATTTGTAATAATCAAGTAATCATAGTCAAGGTTGACCCTAAGGCTATGCACTTATGTGAGATGGTAGCTATTGGTCAGGTTTCAATTGTTCCTACTCTTATTCCTTTAGTTTCTTCCAATGCATCAATGTTTACCCCAGTAGTACCTACTACAAAGGATACTCTTGAGATAGATGTCCTTGAGGAAGACCCTTTTGAAGAAAGAAATCTTAAGTCTGCTCCTTCTACCTCTTCTCAAGAGAATGCATGTCTTGGTGATGATTGGGCCTCTCTAGACTTTACAGATTCTTTTAGTGGGGGACATAAAGTTGACTTGATCCACTTAAACCTTCTGATAACATCATCCACACTCCCTATCAAAGATGATTATTCTTTTGTATCAAAGGATGGGGTGATCCCACAATGCTAATTTACAATTTTTTGCCAAATTAGATACCGAACTAATTTTTTCTAACTAAATCTTCACTTTCGGGAACCTATAGCAACTAAACCATGAGGAATTTGAAGGTGATGCAATCTAGTGATTTGTGACATTTTGTCTCTAGATTATAAAAAAAAAAATTCAAAATTTTGGGAATCAAATTGCACTTCTTTTTCCATCTCCTTAAAAAACTAGTTATTTTCAGTAAACACCATTTTTAAGGAGTGATGCTCATCATATACAACATAAAAAAATTTCCATCAAAGGATAAAATTCTATTTTTTTCAAATTTAAATTTGTAACTACGATATCTAGTGCTTTCATTTGGTTTCATAGTGTTTTATTGATATATTTTTTTCATCAAGTTTTGAAGTCAAACCAATTACAATTTAGACATAGGTCGACTGTATACAACATAACTTTTTTTGTAAGTATCGATATTCAATCTATTTTTTTTACTAGATCAAGGACATCAATACCTAGCCTCCAAATATTTTTCAAAAATTTATTTTCATAATCTTATATTTTTCCACATGTGTAGAATAGAGAGCATGATTTTTGGTGAAAAACCTATGTTTAATCAAACTAAAAAACAAATACATAATAAAACCAAAACATATTAAAATTATATTCGTTGGATAGCTCGTTTCAAGGACTACCATTATCTAGTTGGGTCTATGAAGTCTCCTCAATTTTCATCCTCAACTTGAGCTTTGAAGGGAAAATTTCTAGAGATTTTTGGTGCAAGAGGGGGAGAAGGGGGGAATAAGGGGGGTTCTAATGAACCAGGGGGGTCTCTCAAACCCCCTGGTTCTAACAAACCCATTAAAGGGGGGTTTGCACAAATCCCCTTGGTTCTAGTGAACCCACTTGTTTTATCAAACCCTTTAGGGGGTTCTAGTGAACCCTCCTAGTTCTAGCGAACCCCCTAAAGTGTTTTCCATCCAAAAATGCATTTTTCCTTCCTTAATGGAATTGTAAACCATATTTTAGGGTTTACCCGATAGTGTGAGTGTAAATTATAATGTTCTTAGTGTTGATCCTCCATTTGAGGAAGATTATTTTGCTTCTACTAAAGAGGATAATGTTGGCAGTCCTGTTAATAAGGATGAAGGTGATTCCATAAAGGAGCATAATCCCCATTGTTGGAACAATGCTCTCTATGAAGATCCTCCTCAAGATTTTCAAACATATTATGGCCCTGGCTTTAAACTTGTCTCTAAATATGGCTATGGGTGTAAAGGTTGTGGGCGTAAAAAACAAGGAATTCATGTCCCTATAGAATTCACACCCCGTAAGCATAATTTTGGGCTTGGTTGCTTGAATTAACAATATAAATGGAAGCCATGGTTGAGTGAAATGAATTCTTCTCAACCTTTTTCTATTGAAAATATTCATCCTCCATTGTCTTCTATCTTTGTGTCTTCTTGTGAGCAGTCGAGTTTCTCCATAAGAGAAAGGTTTGCTTCCTACTCCTTATTCTTTATCTGAATAAAAACCTTGGTTGAATGGTGACATGAAATCCACTCAACCTCATTCTCGTGGATTGATTCATCTACCATTGTTTGCTATCTTCATGCTTTCTTCTTCTGAGTTGTCAAACTTTTCTCCATGGAAGAAAAGGGTTGCTTCCTTCTCCTCATGCTTTATCTGAGCAAGTGTATTTTTTTACAGCTTCTAAAAGCCTGCTTAATTACTCTTCCTCCTCCTACACACAAGAAATCATAAACATGATAAAAATAATAATTCTTTCAATGCATACCATCGAGTGCCTGGCCATTCCACTAGTGAATGTAAGGCCTTGAAGGATAAAACACAACTTCATGATTTAGGTGCCATCACTCATTTATTTGCTAATACACTTGCCTCTTTTCCAAATGACAAGTGATATCAAGGACTACCTCTATCTTGTATGCTCTAAGTATCTTGTATGGTTCTCCTCCCCTATATGTTGGGGGCAGTGATAACTTGTTCTAGAGATGTGCATCCCTTGAGGGGACCCCTTTTCTCTTCTAAAGGGTTCCTGAGGGAGCCCCTTTGAAAGCTTTTCTCTTGAGTGAAATCATTTGTGTCTAGCTTAGGGGTAGCTTGACAAGACCTCACCTTTCAAATAGTGTGTCCCTTGAGTGGACCCCTCTTCACACCAAGTTCCCAAGGGACCCCTTTCAAAGCCTTCCAACTTGTTGATGGTCTATGTGACTATCTGCTTATTTTCCTGTGTGGCTGCTTTGTGTTTTCTGGCATGTTTTATCTGTAGGTAACATGTCACTTTGTAGGTGCACCTATAAAGTCTCTTTCCAACTCTTCAGATTCCACTTGCATCTAGGTTTCCTCCATGTGAGAGATCTTGAATGACACCTCCTTGTAGGTCTATGGGCCTGTAAGGAACTTACACCTCTGGGCTTCCTCCATGTGAGAGATATTGGGGGTCACTCCCTTGTAGGTCTATGGTCCTATAAGGTGCTTATTTCATTGGGTTTCCTTCATGTAAGAGATCTTGGAGGACACCTCCTTGCAGGTTTGTTGGTATATAAGGCGCTTACTTCTCAGGGCTTCCTTCATGTGAGAGATCTTGGGGGTTGCCTCCTTGTAGGTCTATGGCCCTATGAGATGCTTTCATCCTATGGGATTTTTCCATCGTTGGTCCAAGGACCTTCAATGTACCTTTGTGCAACTTCATAGTTTTGTGGGGCTATGGAGTCCTTTTATTTGAACCTCCTTAGGAGAGAGTACCTATGGAGCTGTCTCTCTTGGAATTTTCATTCCTCCTTCTTGCTCTCTCTTGAGTCTTTTCACCTGTATTTTCTCTTCTCTTCTCAATTATGTATATACTGGATCGAACATTTGCATCTTCTTCATCCTACATATATGCTCTTTCTCTCTTCAACATTGTTTACTTCCCTGACTTTTGGGTGTGTTCTTCTCTTGAAGCAATTGATCCTTACACTCTTCTCTTCATTTTAGAATTCTTATGTGTGTTATTTATTAATTTGGGGATGACACATAGTATTGAGAAAACCTTTTACATTCAGACTCTTTCACTTTGCTAACTCAAATCCCTTGGTTTCTTGTGTGCCTTTGTGTGTGTGTTTTTATATTCTAACCCTGTGGTGTAATGGTTTTTTTATGTTCTAACATTGTTGTCTTGTGCATGTCTCTCTTGTCTAATATATTTTTTTTTCATGTCTTCGGCTTGGGGGAAAGCTTCCTTGGTTCAAAGAGTTATCTGCTTCCTCTATAGTATCCTTTTGGCATCATAATGTTATTTATTTTTAGTAGACTTCCTTTAGCATGCATATTAGTGTAGATTCATATGCCCACTAGAGTGGGGGAATATATGTAATGGTGTAAAATTGAACCCCTTACAATTTTACATACATTCTTGTATCTTCTTTAGTGTCCACTCCTTTAGAATTTGTGTAGACTCATTTTAGCCCCTGCATTAGCCTTTTTCCCTTCTCAGGATGCTCAACACCCCTTTACAGCAGCTACCCTAGTGTGTCAGCTTTGTGTCAAACCTTGTGCTTTTCCCGTTCTCATCATTTTGTAGCATGATGTTTCCAGACACTAGCACATCACGTAGATGTATGCATCTTGCGCTAGTGTCCTGTGACATTTTAAGATTCAAATAGTTTTTTCCGAGCATGTTTTTCGATTGTCAGTGAGTTTTTTTTATGGTAATGGATGGGGATGCCTTGTAACCATCCGAAAAGCTTATTTTCCCTCTTTAAAATTCATCTTTTCAACTCATTTGGGCTCTAGCCTCACTCTAGCTTCTTTCCAACCTCTGCTCTAGCACTTCTCTCTTGTTTTTTTGCTTGTATAACTCCATACAACTTGCTACAACAACATTTTCAAGCTCTTACAATATTCCTTTTAAATATCTTGGCTCTTGTAGCTATCACTTTCCCTCTTTGGATTGCTTAAGCCTTGTAGCTAATATCTCCTTCACTTCATGCTTGTGAGCATCGTGGGATTCCATATCCCCTAGCTATTACTTCCTTACTTTGTGACATGGATTTTACTCCTTGAGCAAGGATTTCTTTTATCACTCACACTTGGTGATATGGGTTCTCCTCAAGCGAGGTTTACTTTTATCACTCATCACATGCTTCATTTCTCTCTATCTTTTTGGTTGTTCATGGAGGTGGGAGCACCAAAACAGGGGTTTGATTGAGGAAAACCCCTATACATCCCCAACAATTTCTCTAGATCTTACACATGCAGGTATTGAAGAAATTCATTTTCTAGAGGCTTCATCACTTGCATGGTTGTGAGAACTTTCTTTCTTCTCCTTATCTTTATCATTTCTATTTTTCTTTATTTTAGCTTTATCACATTATGTTATTTTCTAGTACTTTTGAAATTCTCAGTAATTAGATTGCTAGTAGTTGCTAAGCTATTTTTT
>VDFB02267632.1:0-49316 GCA_007258455.2 Sequoia sempervirens | reverse complement strand
TGTTATATGTTATTAATGGATGAATGAATGATTAATGTTATATGATTGGGTATGGGGAATTGAGAGTGATGTGAGGGGGGGGAGGGGAAAAATGAGCTTCCATCGTCACGTGGTTGGCCCTGTTAAGTAGATAATATTAAACTATTCTCAAAACAAAGAGAAGCTCAATAAGGTAATGCACTTTTCAATATAAGAAATGCATTGTTTGAAGCATCAAACCAATATGCAGTCTATATGTATGATTAGTCGTCAGTCTCCACGATGGTACATTTCCACAAATATATTTTTTTAAACAAATTGCATTGCTTTGTCGCAATTTCGATGAAACTCACTGATGAATCGACGAAAAGGTTCGATGAAGTTGCTATAGCTGTGACGAAAGTTTCATCGTAACTCCTTGCCCATTTCATCGCAATCTCGACGAACTTTTGGTGTTGTTTCGATGCCACTACTTGCCCATTTCATCGCATTTTCGACAAACTTTTGGTGTTCTTCTGACACTACTCCTTGCCCATTTTGTTGCAATTTTGATGAACTCTTGGTGTTGTTTCAATGCTACTAATTTCCCATATCATCGCACTGTCGATGAACTTTTGGTGTTGTTTTGATGGTACTTCTTGACCATTTCATCGAAATGGTGACGAACGTCTAGTGTTGTTTCGACGCTACTCCTTGCCCATTTTTTTGAAATGGAGATGAACGTCTGGTGTTGTTTCGATGCTACTCCTTGCTCATTTCATCAAAATGGAGACAAATTTCTTGTGTAATTCGTCTGTGGATACATGAAGGTTTCGTCGATATTTTGATAAAAGTCTGAGTCATTTTATGATGCCGACAATTGAAAAATCTACGCCATTATTTCAATGTTTAATTCATCGTCAACCTTTCAATGAAAAAATAGTGACGAAAATATTTTCGTCATTTCGTCGCTTGTCTGACAATGATTTGTCAAGTGACCAACAAATGTCTGTTGGAAAATGGTGTCAAATTTAGTAGTGGTGGGTGAACATGAGGAATTTGATAGCCTCAACCACCTCTTGCATTCACTCAATCTACATGGGAGAGAATATTTTTTATTGTATTCATCATAATGCATGAACGTCTCCATATTGTTGCTTTCAAGGCCAACACACAATAGAGTAAGAACTTAGTCAACCCTCTCATTACACATCGATGCAGATTGCATCACCAATCAGACCCACAAGTGAATGAATAAAAATCCATCGTAGGGCATCTTCAACACACTGCAGGTACCGTGGGTGAACCAAATGCTCAACATCTTGCAAATCCCATATAAAAAAGACCAAAAGTGCACACAATATTGTATAAAAATCACTCAAGCAGATTGAAGTTGTGAACATGCACTTGCGATAGGAAGTGCTCACTAATAATATTGTGGATGAGGAAGACCTCCCTTAGTTGATTCGACACCAACCTACAAACAACACTGCATTTGATTCCTTCCATAGCTAAGAAGTCATTCTCCATGACTACTTCACTTGATGAGCTCGACATGCTTGAAGAAGTAAACAACATTATGCAAAATCAATAGTGGTGAGGATGATTTATAGAGTAATAGAGGCAAATCATTGGAGCTTATTTGAAGTAATTAATGTTGAAGTACACAAAATTTTCTTTAAACCTAATTAATTCAAGCAAGGTGATGTGATGGAGATCTAGTGAATTGGATTGAAGTAGTCCTCAACATTTAAAGAACTATACAAAATGAACTTAGGTGGAAAATAAACATTCATCAAGAAGTTAAGGTGGAAGAAATTTCACACGAGAGAAGGCTGTGTGGTCTACTCAGTAAGTAACGTTTCATCCTCCTATCATATCAATCAAGAAATAAGATGTGATCATAAACATCCTAAAAATTGCAATTAATGGAGTTGTCATAATCTAACAAGATTAGTCAATTTTTGGCTAACCTTTTATTCAGCTAGGTAGTGGTTAGAATCCAAGAAATAGTTTCAAGAAATCATAATTGTTAAAAATGTAAAAGTTTAAATATTCAGTTGTAAGATGTTGCAGGGGTCTAACGTTTTGATCCCCCTTGCATTGTGATGCATGAGTGAGAATTGATCTTAATAAAGGATCAAATTTTGTAGTTTTAATTCATTTTCCGTGAATGTTATTGTTTGTGCATAGTAATTATGAATTAGATGTTAATGTTTGTGAGAATTTTTGTGAGCTTTGAAAAGAATTTGGATATTCGTTTCCTTTGAGAATGTGTTGTTTAGTGACATTTAGTTCATTCTATTTGCAGTAAATGGTTAAATTGTATTGAGTCGAGTTAGAAAGTGTTAGTAATTTAATCTAAGTCATAATACTAATCATTTTCTAGGCCATTTCATTTTAGCAGTAATTTAATTTCAAGCATTTCCCTTCACGCTTGTATCATGGCTATGAGCAAGTGTTAGTTTTTCTTTCCTAGTTTCTAGTGAAAAACATACCCTCGAGTTTATATATTTAAAAAAATACAAAATTATATCAAAAGAGGGAGTTGTACCTCAACCAAAATTCAGAGGAAGATTACTAATGCAATGGTAATCTCTCCAACTATTGTGAATTAATGTGTCCTCAGGAATCCTCTCCAACTATTATGAACTGATGTGTCCTCAGGAATCATAGAGTCATTTATATTCAAATTTATAAGGGATAAATCTATTCACTAACAAATTTTTTGCAACTCTTTTGGGGATCGAATTGAAGAATTTTTCATCTATGAATATTAGAATCTCTAGTTTACAAAGAAAAATTTTAAGGACTTTCATAAGTCACCTTTTATATGATGAAAAAAGATGGTGTTACCACATGAAGACATCTTTCCTATGCTGTAGTCAGGATTAGATTTGGTTACTTCAAAACAAGAAGACACCATCTCTCAGTTGAATACACTTGTGTGGCAGTATCAAAGAAGTGAAACAAAATAAATGCTAGTGATTTTTGAAGATGAACTCGCACAACATCCATCAATACCTGTGGTTGAAAGGTTATGTAGAATTGAAATTTTGCATTACCCTAACCCACCACCCCAACCCAACTAGAACCAAAATCTAGCACTAGCCTGAAGAGAACCACCTCAGAATTGATTGAAATAAAAAAAATATCTCTTCCCGAGATTAGTGAATCTATTTGAAAAGAACCCTTACCTATTAGTTACAATCTATTCTAATGGAATATTCATCTTCATGACCTTGGGGAACTAGTTTTGGTCCCCTAGAATTGTCAAGTTATTCCCCACTCCCTAAAAGATAAAGGGAGCATTTCCCTATATTCATTAGAGAAAATGCACAATATCTTGAATATCATTTGCATGCCTTCATTACCACTTGTTCCTCCTCTGGTATTGTTGAAGAAAATGTGGTTGTTCACCTCTTCATTAAATCTTTTAGAGGGTTGAGCAATAGAATGGTTCATGCGACTCAAAGAAGGAAGCATTATAAAATGGAATACTCTCAGAGAAAGGTTTCTTGAGAGATTTAAAATTATGGTCAATAAGGGAGCTCACATGAGAACTCTTTTTAATATTTAGAGGAATGAGGATGAAAGTGTTAGGAGCCTTATTAATAGATTCACCAAGGCCCTAAATAAAATTTCATGTTCTAGTAGACCCAGTGAGCCTAGCAACCATCTTTATGCATGCTCTTCTTCTCAGAGTTCATTTTGTCTTAAGGAGGAGAGGCATATTTGATTTTAAAATAGTAAAAATTGAAGCTTTAAGGATTGAAGAAGAACTGGCAAGGCACTGTGAAAACTTGGGTAGTGGATCTGTACCCACTTCAAGCCTCCTTCTGAGGGAATTCCTTGGTGTTTTAAGTAATGATGAGCCACCCCAAGATAACTCTCTAAAATCACTTACATCACAATAGGAAATATCTTTTAAATCCCATTTGGTGAGAGATGTGAGTGGAGTTGAACTTTCAGGGCCAAAAAATGAAGATACTAATGATTTAGAGAATGACTGAGTTCTTTGGTCATGATGATGCAGGATTTGTTGTTATGATATAGAGGAACACCGAGCAGTCACTTGGTCCTAATACTTGGGTAATTTTAGTGACCCAGAGTAAAAAGAGGACTAAGGAGAATGTCACCAAGAAGCTCGAGGTTCCAAGACTTCTTACTTTGGAGTTTTATAAGAAAGAAGGAGAACCTAATTCAAGAAATGATATGAAAAAAGGAGAAAAAGTAGGAGTGGAGACATGTGTTGGAGGGAATCTCATAAAAAGAATGTCAGAGGTTTGTGAAAAGCTACAACTCCTGACAAAGGATATATTCATCTGCAAGTTGCAAAATGAAGTGACTCTAGGAATGCACATGAGTCCTAGGTACTTTCAAAGTTCATTCTAACTAATGAGACGACCACATTCAATTAAAGGAGCAGAGCGACTTGTTTTTCTTCTCCATGTGTTAGATGGTGTCTAGGTAGTTTTGTTGTCATCATTCAGATAACTCCTCTACAGATTGATGAAATAGTGAAATGAGTAAGGATATGACTTGGAGTATTTTTTATCTAGAGGCTCACTCAAATATTGAGGAACAACAACAGTGGCCCTTTATCATGTAATTCCTTTATATTTTCATCCATCATTTCTAAATGTATAGGCGGGACGTGGTTATGTTGATCTTAATCATCGGGGGTCGTATAATTTCTTAGCCTGTCAATGACTATGTATAATAGTTTTAATTTTCTTGCATTGGTAGGTGTCCCCTACCATGTAAATAGGTTTGTTTTAACTTTTATTTTTTCAGTGTGTGGTCCCATTTTTGTTGTGTTGTTGTACCCAAAATAATTTTTTTCTTCAAAGAGACATTTTCTTAAAATGATCTAAATCATGTAAAAATGTTTTCAAAAGTATGTTTTTAGGTCAAACCAAACATAGGAATTTTGTGGGTTTACATCAAGGAACATATGTGCAAAATTCTAAAAAAATGAAAATTAGGGTTTTGTGTACCTTGGAATTTTACCCTACTCTAATGTGCAAAATAACTAAAAATGCGAATGATAAAAGACTAAGGACACTTCAAGATTAGCCTAAAGAGTGATAAAACAAGAAGGAAAATAGATGAAACGAGATGCAAATGATTATACCTTCCTTGCTGTTGAAGACTCCTTGGTTGGCCCTTGATTTTGATGGATTTGTGTGCTCCTTGGATGGCTTGTGATGTAGCTAGATGCAAGATTGAAAGTGCAAAATGATCAAAGTGGATGGCTAAATGATAACAAGTGCTTGAGAATACAAATTGGCAGCATAAGGTTACTCAAATCAAAAGTGTTGAAAATGCCCTTGAGGAGGGGGTATTTATAGAAGAATTTGAATTCTCTAGAGAATTCAACGGTCAAGATTCATCCAACAAGGTCAAGATGAAGGGCTATGGTGAGTTGAGAACTCACAAGCCCTCACATCTTGACATGTGGATGGTGAAGTGGCTAAGAGGAGATGAGGTGTAAGTGAGGTGGCCAAAAGGTACATGAGGTGGAGGAAGGACAAGTACCTTGCAAGTACATTGGGAGATGGGAAGAATCTTGGGTGAATAAAAGTGAATTTTAAATTCACAATGATTGGAAGAATCTAGTGGATAAGACAATGTTCCCAAAAGGTGGGAGTTTGTCACATGTGACTTGATGTGACAAGTCAAAGGTTCTAGAAGATGCATGGGAAAAGGGGATTCTAGGAAGGATAAAAAGGAATTAAAAATTCCTTGGGGAATGGGGAGAGTTGACCAAGGTACTAATTAGGTTTGACTAATAGTAATTAGAGGATAATTAGGGGTTAATGAGGATTAAAAGCCAACTTGCAAAAGTTGGAGGATGTGACACATCCTAATCAAGGATTAGGCATGTGCACATCCCTAATGAAGAAATTAGGAGATGGATTAGGATTAGATGAAAATGACATGTGAGGAATTAAATAAATGTATTATTTATTTAATTTATTTGATGAAAGGAGGATTAAAAGAGTAAGTATTTAATTATTAATTAAATACCTTAGGGATTTGGCAAAATTAAGGGTATTAATTAAATAATAGTAATATTACTTAATTAACTTGGATAAGAGGATGTTTAGACAAAAGTGATAAATTTGGATAAATTAAGTGTCCAAATTTGATTTCTCTGATTTCATACCCTATTTTTAGGAAACCCACGAAAATAGGACCTTTCCAGAATTGATTGAAAATGAATTTGATAGGATGAATTGGCTTCACGATCACACTGGTCAAGTCAAAATCACCAAAATTTTTTTTTTACTTTGGTGGGTCTATTTTCATTTTTCAAGAATAAAGTTAAGACATTTGCAACCATTAATGGCAGATTGGCCAGTACCAAGTGCTGAAAGCTAATCCTCAAAAGCTTCAATGATGAATCCATGGCGCAAATACTTAGAAATGATGTTATCTCATAGAGGGAATTTTCAAAATTAAAAAATGCCAAAAAATTGACTAACTCTAGAAAAGACACACTTTCCTACCAAGGAGGCTATGTAGTTCAACATGAGAAAAAGTGCCCCTACTAACCAAGGGCGCCCTTGAACTAGATGATCTAGATGTCAATTTTGGATGAACTTGTCCTTAGTTGATCTCTCCAGCATAAGCTTAGCCTTGCAACAAACCTATTAGCTATCTTGTGATAAACTTCAAACAATAGAAACTATTGATCATTAGAGCATGCAAAATGGAAGGTAGATCAATGCATATCAAGAAAAAAGCACCCTTATTGGCCAAGGGCACCCTTGAACTTGAGTGACCTAGTGAGGTTTTCAACAATTTCCTTCTATAAGGAATCTATTCAGCTCTCTCTTAGCTTCATGGTCAATCCAATTTCATGTCCATAGAACCTATCAAGCATCCATAGATGAAGACCAAGCAAAAAACACCAAAGGTGAAGGTGAGATGAACATAGAGAAATTGAACAAGTGTTAAGGAAAAGTGCCCCTGCTAAGAAAAGGTGCCCATCTTTTTAGGAAATTAGATGTAGTCTGTAGGCACAATGACCTCCAAGATGACATTCTCCATTATGATCAATCTCAACAACAACACCATCAACAAATACATCAGAAAAATCTGACATTTGATGACAGAGATCAAATTGGGACCATTCATGAAAGTTTGAAACATGAAAATGACAAGTCAAAAGTGCCCCTAAAGGCCAAGGACACCCGTGCTTTTCAAGGACCTAAACTAACTTTTAGAATCCACAAAACTAGTCATCCTTTCTAGGAATGAGCTGGTTATCCCATGTTTCAGTGAGATCATCAAACTCATTAGTTAGTGGTGATCTCATATCAAAGCAAGGAGGGTCAAAATGGAGAAATTGAAGAACACTCAAGAAAATTGACTAAGTCTGGTGAAAAAGTGCCCCTGCTGGGAAAAGGTGCCAGACATCAGTTTCAATTTTTGAGCTTTACAGCTCCTAGGCACACTTAATTAGAGTCATTCCATCTCAGTAATGGATCTATCAGCAACAACTCAAGATCAACGAAGCGACTGGAAATAAGGATTCAATAGAGGAACTTCAGCATGAAAAAAGTTTTCAACTCTCAAAAGGGACATCTAAAAATTCAATGCAAGATCTGTTGACTTGAGTTAGATATTTTGAAGGCTTCTCATGTCTAAACATCCCACAGTCAGTGGAAATTAGTGTTGGGAACTCCAAATCAAGCCAAATCACTCCTCAATCATGAGTTGGCACCCAAACTTGATGCATTCAAACTTGAATCATTATATATCAATCCTAGGCATCATATTTATTATCTTTCTTTGTAGGTTGAAGCTTAAAACAACAATTTTCTCTCCAAGATGTCTTTTCAAGATTTGACAGAGGGGTCTTCACCGTTCTTCATGTTTTTGAAGATCAGTTGCATAGAAGGATAATTTCTCAGAGGTTGCATCCAGAGGCACAATTTTGCAAGAAAGATAATTGATAACTTCCAATATTCCTCTTGTCTTTTTCCTCTTTTATTGTCTTTTATCTTCTTGCATGTAACAAAAAATAGTAGGCAATCACAAATCTAACCAACTAGGTATGATCAACACAAATTTTCCAACAAAACCCACTTGTTGAATTTTCTAGAAAAAATAAACTTGCTACCCCTATTTTTAGGGATTTTTAAAAAAAAGTCACAGATTTGAAAATCAAACGAATTGGGTTTGTTTAGCATTGAAGCATGAAAAAAACCCTTGTGTCAAATTTTTCGAGAAAAATACTTCCCAACAGGGGATATTTCTAAGGGTTTTCAAAAGTTGTTTGAACAAAGTCGTGTGCACAATTGATCTTTAAGTTTCTTAGGATCCAATTCTCCAAAGTAAAATACAAGACCAAAATGGTCCTCGTCCATGATTTCTTGAAAATGATAGATACTAACTTGCATGAGGTGCATCCAAAGGTTCACTCAAAAAATTTGGAAGGCATAGACTGGATCACTTTATAGAACATTGAGCAATTCAGATTGCTTGAGGCTGCATCAATCCCCATCACATTATAGAGTGTGGAGTATGTAATTTCTTGCATTAGGCATTACAACCCTACCACACGAGAAATCCAATTAGTGGATGGGAGAGTTGTATGTAGCCTTAAGCCTAAGGATGTTGAAAAATAATTTTCTATTCCATCGTCTCTAAAAAATGTGGTCATATTTGTGAGAGAATGCAAGAAGGAATTTGAAGTATCAAAAGATAAGTGCCAGAAGAAAAGGGAAGAAAAATGGTTAAAAATAAAAAAGTACAACTTTCCCAAGAATGTAGGGCATGGAGAGTTCCAAGATGAGTATGGAGTGATGATCACTCTACTCAATCATATCATTGGACAAGAGGAGGTGAACCAATTTCAGTCGTGGATGTAATACATCATCATCAAAATTGTTAGCAATAGAGAGCATTATGACTACCTTTCTCTCATCAGTGATACACTCCACAAAAAAATGACCAGGTTCTTAGAGGCTCACAGGTTTCATATGTGCTCAGATCTAGTATACCTAATTACCTTCCAAGGCTAGTTTAGAGCACTAAACACTGTAGGAACCTTAGGTGTACAGAAGGTCCAAGAACATTTTCTGTAACTTGAGTTTACACAAGAAGAACAAAATTTCAAGGGGGTAAATGATTTTTTCATTATGCACACAGTAAGGGACCCTGACCATGAGATGCATCTACGTATATCACCATCATCCAAGGAGGCAATGGTGGACTAGACAGATTGGTTCATCCAATTCCCCACCTTCACCTATATATGTGTATATGGATATAACATTCATCCTACTATTTTACCCCACTACCCTTCATATAGGGTAGTCTTCATGGAGTTCTTGCAGCAATTAGCTAAAGTTCATTCTCATCTGCATCTCAAATGCAAGATGGATGCAAACTTTCCTTTCTAGATGGGACTCTATAGGTGTCAGACAACAGTTGATACCAAATTCATGTGCCAGGAGATGGTGAGACTTAATCTCAAATATCTCATTGGGAGAAGGTCGTATGATCCTAGAGGCCTTTATATATCACACCTTGAGAAACACTCTTCACATGAGTCTTCCATGGAAGACTATTGGGTTAACTATGATGATGAGTTTGATGTATGAAGACGTAACTACAGTCATTTTAGACTTCTACAAATTGTTGTTTTCATGATAGAAGATGTGGAAGGGCTATTTGATGATGATGGGGAAGTCATTCTCCCATCATTCTTCATGGATCAAGTAGACTCACAACCACTTGGAAAACTCAAGACCATGGGGCAACAAGGCATAAAAATTCAAGAAAAATATAACACTTTTATGTCACAAGAATGACTATGTGACATCCTTGGGCTCTAGTAGAACAACTAGATCTTACATTCATCAAAGGAGAGAAAATGGACATCATCAGTAGTTTGTGTATTTTCATCTTTGATAAGAATACATCACCTACTCAATGGAGGGCCACAATGATTACTCTGGATGAGGAAGAACAAAAAGATAACCTTGCAGCCGAGAGACCAGTATTACCACCACCCGTGTGGCAGTAAGCATCCTAGCTCACCGAGTATACATAAGGAGGAGAACCAATCCTCTATTTCAAGAAGACATTGAAGAAGCATCCAACTTAGAGCAAGTCTTTTCAGAGGTTCTAAAAATTTTTCAAGAAGAAAAAAAGCAATAAATCTTAGCTCAAGCAATGGATGCCAATGTCAACAACAACAATTCCAATGTCAATGACAACAACAACAATGGAAATGGCCGCAATGCAAGAAATGTAAGATGTCCAATCCCATTGCTATGGGAAATAATGTAGGCACATTGGCTCTACAAGGTTACTATGAACTTCACAAAGGGTTGTGGAAAAATTTCTCGATATTCTACAGTCATGGGGCTTGACACCCCGATGAGCATATCTCAACATTCACAGTAGCTTTTTTTGTTATGTCTGTATCACATGAAGATATCGTCATTCAACTCTTTTTCAAAACTCTTGAGACAAATGTTGTTGACTATTTCAACCATTTTCAACAAGGTATCATCACAAGCTGGGAGGTCATGAGTGAAAAGTTCTTGGCAAGGTTTAAGCCTATCGAAGATAGCCATGAACTATTTTCCCAGTTATCAAATTCAAATATGGAGCCCATAGAACCTATGAGAGAATTCATAGCGAGGTTTAGCTACCTTGTTACTCATCTTTCTCATACACTCAATCCATTATATGAGATTCTGATGAGCAACTTCATCAATGCTCTTCCCTTGGAGATAGTGTTCTTCATAAATGGAAACCATGAAATGGACTTGCTAGTTGCATAAGAAAGAGCTATTGAGCTTGAGGACAATATGATCACATCTAGCAAGATGAAGGATGAATCTATTAGACCACTGGTCCAAGTGCAAGTGGATCCATTGCTACATAAGGTAGCAAATGAGGTGACTATCCTCAGAGATAGTCATCCAATCAAGGGTAGCAAGCATTTCCCACACCACCATAGTATCAACAACAACAACACCACCAACCTCAACAGCCTTACCAGTGGAAGAACAATTTTCAACCTTTCAATAACTACAAGCCTAGATTTTTGAGACCTCTACCAAGACAGAAAAAGATTGAGAAGTCTAATATGTTTTGTTTTTTCCACAATATAGAAAAACACACCAGATCTTACTTCTGTAAGAATATGAGAATGAATTAGATTATGGGATATGTCAAAGCTGCACCAAGCTTGAGTTTCATACCTTCAAATGTGAACATTTTCTCACCACAAATGGACAACTTCAATGGTGACTCCGTAATGGGATACTTCAACAACGAACCTTCAAATTAAGAAGAAGATGATTACCATCAATATTCTCTCGTTGTCAACCAAAAGAATATTTCACCACCTATGTTCACATGTGCCCAGCACTTCAAAGCACAAAAGGAATAAGAGGAAAAAAAAATCAAATAGAAAAGGAAAATAAGTGCCTTCCACTTCTAATTCAAAGTCTTCACAAGAGAACACCACACCAAATGCTCAAGATCTATCTTCAGAAAATTTTGACATCATGACGTCTATGATGAAGATAAAGGTACAAATCTCACAGTTGGAGTATCTCCAAGATCATCCTGATTAATTAGATCAAATTCTCAAAGTAGTAAAGAAGTGGGTTGTAATCCATCCCAAGTTGCTAGAATCTTTGGTACCAATTGAAGAAAATTTGAAGCCCTTATACATATCTCTATATATGGGAGGGTACAAACTCAACAACTATATAATAGAATCAAGAGCATTAGACAACAACATGCCTATGTAGATCATGAACTCATTGGGACTATCATGCATCAAAACTCACGACAAGTGCTACTCATTTGAATCCAAATCAGTGCCATTGGTAGGCCAACTAAAGGATGCTCAAGTAAGATTGACATCTTGTCCAAAGAAAAAGATCATGATGACCATCCTGATAGCTGACATTCCAATCAGTTATGAGATGATACTGAGCAGAAGCTTTTGCAAATATCTCAGAGGTGAGATTCAATTGGATTGGTTGTATGCAATAATCCCATTAAAGAAAGGCAACTTCAAGTTGGAACCTGAGGCTAAGTCTAGATTCATGATGGTGAAGTCCTAGGACCCCCAAGCACAAGTGCTACATCAAAGTATAGGTCCCAACACATATGCCATGCCATCTAAAGTAACCGAAGAAAATAAGGATGCATTTTCCACAAGCATGTCCAAAGAAAGTTCAAAGATGTGGAAAATGCGATTCGACAAAAGTTTCTCAACAACAGGCTCAGGAGTAGGAGTTTTCATTACTTCTCTCGAAGGTACTTTATACCCATTTGCTTCTTTCTTGCAGTTTAATAATACAAATAACACTACAAAATATGAGGCACTCATACTAGGCCTCAAAAATGCAAGGGATATGGGTATAAGATCCCTCCAATTTGAAGGTGATGAAGAGCTGATCGTCCAATAGATCAAGGAGTGATATCAAGTAAGAAAAAGTTGCCTTATGTCTTACTAAAAAAGGGTGTGGAATGTGATCAATTGGTCTGATTCATTCAAAATCAAATACATTCCACATGAGTACAATAACAAAACATATGCCCTTATAGTATCAGTTTCTCTCTTTATGCCCCATTTTGACTTTCGTAAGAATACCTTCACCATTGAGCTCGTTTATAGGCTAGTTGTCCCTAAAAAATATGAAAACTAGCAGGTCTTTGATGATGATGATGAAATCAAAAATTTCCTTTGCATGGGGGGCAACTATCAAAAGCTATTCTTTGAAGGTAGTGCTTCTCCTTTCAAAGAATCTATAGCAGAAGATTCTGAAAGAACAAAATTAGGCATCATCTAGTTAAGAGGCAATAATATCCCCAAGGGTATAGTATCCTTGGAAGACATATTTGGAAAGCATGAAAATCATGTACAAGATCAAAGAAATTTGGCTAACAAGACATCTTCTAATTATTTTCAAGTCAACATCAGTACCAAAGATAATCCTTGGTTTGTTAACTTGGGAAAGTGTTGCATTGCAGAGGAAAGCAACAACTTCATCTCATTGTTTAGATAGTATTGTGATGTCTTTGTTGGACCTATGAAGATTTGAAATTATTCAAGCTAAAGGAATTTTCCCATATAATTCATCTCAAGTCAGATATCAAGCCCTTTAAACAGAAGCAAAGACACTACAACCCATGTGTCCAAGACACAATCTACGTGGAGTTGTAGAAGATGATGGATGCAAATATCATATTCCCAATCCATCATTCTACTTGGGTTTCTAACATCGTTCCTATACACAAGAAGAACAAAGAGATTTGAATCTGTGTAGACTTCAAGAATCTCAAGCAATGGTCACTAAAGGATAATGATCCTTTACCAATCATGGAACACACATTGTAGATGATAACCAGATCAGAAATTTTTTCATTACTTAATGACTTTTTTGGATACAACTAGATTGTAGTGGCCAAGGAAGATCAGATCAAGAGAACATTAACCACCCCATTGGGAACATTCACCTATGAGAGGATTCCCTTTGGCCTCATCAACATTAGTACCACCTTTCAATGAGCCATGGATTTGGTAGTTGGGGACCTAAAGGACAAATTGACCATCGTCTATCTTGATGACCTTAGCGCTTTCTCAAAGAAGCGACAAGTCCATTTTCAACACTTAGTGAAAGTGTTCAAGAGATGTAGGTACCACCATATATCTTTGAATCCCAAGAAATCCATCTTTGTAGTGATGGAAGGTAAGCTACTGGGCCACATCATCTCCAAAGAGGGAACTTGGATTGATCCTGATAGGGTTGATTCAATCAGAGACCTCTCTCTCCAAAAAAATACAACTCAAGTGCATTCCTTCTTCATAAAGGTGAACTTCATATGAAGATTTGTACCCGACTTCTCATAGCTAACCAAAGACATATTAGCAATGATGAAGACATCTGCCTTCAAATGGACTAATAAAGGAAAGGAGGCATTTGTCAAGATAAAAGAAGCCATCAGTAAGGCACTAGTTTTGGTCTGACCTAACTTCAATAAATGATTCATTCTTTATTATTACATGTCATAATACACCCTTTCTACCATATTGACACATAAGCTAAATGAAGAGACCAAATCACCAATTTCCTTCATGAGTAGTAGCTTCAAGAACAATGAGTATCAATACTCACATATCGAAAAGAATGCCTATGCAGTTGTAAGGGAATTTAAGAATTTTATATTTTACATCTTAAATTCTCACACAACTATGTATGTTACAGACCCCACGGTCAAGAGTGTCCTAACTCAACAAGAGATGGGCACCAAGAGAGGCAAATGGATTGCAAGAGTCCAAAAATATGACTTGGAGATCAAGCCTACCAAGCTTGTCCATGAGAGAGGTCTATGTGAGCTCATAGTAGAAGACAGTGATCTAAAGCACCAAGCTTCTAATGGCATCCTAGGAACAAAAATTGAAGAAGACCTTCCAATGGTCTTACTAGTTGAGTCTGTAGAAGAATTCCCAACAAACTTGGGAAAATAGTAGAAAAGAACTCTGAAACTACAAGCACAAAGCTATGTGCTTAGAGGTAACATTCTATACAAGTGTGGGCTTGATGGAATGTTCTTTCTATGCATCAGTAAGGACCAACAATAGCAGTTGTTGGAAGCATTTCACAATCAAGCATGCAGTGGCCACTTTTCATCAAGGGCTACTACATTTAAAGTCCTACAAGCATTGTTCTATTGGTCAACTTTGTTTTGCAATGCATGTGACTGGAAGCACAGATGCCAATTGTGCCAACAATTTTTTGGCAAACTCAAGCTAGCAGCCCTTCCACTAAGGCCAGTGGTAATAGATGCTCCATTCTAGCAATGGGGCATAGACTTCATAGGACCTATCAACCCACATTTTAGTAAGGGACATCTCTATGTTCTTACAGTGATAAATTACTTCACCAAATGGGTTGAGGCAATTCCTACAAAGAAAGCTACTTATGAAGATTCGTGTGTGACTTTCTCAAAGAAAACATCATCACACTTCAGGGTACCAAGAAAGATCGTGATCGACAATGTTACAAGCTTCTTGTTAGAGGAGTTGGTAGAATTTTGTTTTGACTATGACATCCTATTGTCCCACTCTTCATATTACTATCCACAATGCAATGGACAAGCCAAATCATCTAACAAGAACATCATCATGATCATGTGCAAGATGGTTGATTCCAATCAACAAGCTTGGCACAAAAAGTTGTACAACAGTCTCTAGGATAACAAAATCACACCCAAGAGAGCTATCGAAACTTCCCCCTTCACTATCTATCACTCTTGAGTTGTCCATATTATAGCTGGCATCTATAATAGAGGATGAAGAATTCAGAGATCCCATTGAGAAACGCATCTTGTGCTTGATTGAACTTGAAGAGGAGAGGGTGGAGATAGTTGATAAAATCACTCAGCACTAAGAGTGAGTGAATAAGATCTTCGATAAGAAGGCTTGACAACAAGACTTTGAGATCAGAGATAAGGTCTTGTTATGGGACAAGAGACACAAGCCTAATGGAATGCATGAAAAACTTGATTCCCTTTGGCTAGGGCCATTCTAGATCCATGATGTTGCAGGAGAGAATTCCTATATTCTCCCACATTCAGACAAAAGGCTCTTCCAACTACCCCACAATAGTCAGTACTTGAAACATTTCATCCCTTCGGGGATGGGGTGAGTTCTTTGTAAATAATTTTTTTTTGCTTTAATGCTATGTTGTTATGTGTTTCCCCATTTGGTAAAGTATTGTTGTGTTTTTCATGTTTTCTTAGGTAATATTGTTTTAGGTGAATAATAGGTGGAATCTACTAGAAGGTGAACTCCAATTATTAGGTGAATTAGGAAATAAGTCTTGACTCCATTTCCCAACTAATAAGAGTATTGGTCTACGAAAACAAGATTTTTTTGGTTTTCCTATGTCATAAGTATTTGACATGGTCACAAGGTGGAGCCTAATGTTGTACCCAAAATAATTTTTTGCTTCAAATAGACATTTTTCTTAAAATGATCTAAATCATGTAAAAATGTTGTAAAAAGTATGTTTTGGATCAAACCAAACATAGGACATTTGTGGGTTTACATAAAGGAACATATGTGCAAAATTCTAAAAATTTGGAAATTAGGGTTTTCGTACTCCTATTTTTAGGGAAACCCCTAAAAATAGGACCTTTCCAGAATTGATTGAAAATGATTTTGATAGGATGAATTGGCTTCACGATCACACTAGTCAAGTCAAAATCACCAATTTTTTTTTTTACTCTAGAGGGTCTATTTTCATTTTTTAGGAATAAAGTTAGGACCTCTACAACCATTAATGGTAGATTGGCCAGTACCAGGTATTGAAAGCTAAGCATCAAAAGCTTCAACGATGAATCCATGGTGAAAATACTCAAAAAAGATGTTATCTCATGAAGGGGATTTTCAAAATTAGAAAATGCCAAAAAATTAAGTAAATCTGGAAAAGACACGCCTTGCCACCAAGGAGGCTATGTAGTTGAACATGAGAAAAAGTGCCTCTACTGACTAGGGCACCCTTGAATTAGATGATCTATATGTCACTTTTGGGTGAACTTGTCTTTATTTGATCTCTCCAGCATCAACTTAGCCTTGCAATGAACCTATTAGCTAGCTTGCGAGAAACATCAAACAACAACTGTTGATTGTTAGAGAATGCAAAATGGAAGGTAGATCAATACATATCAAGACAAAAGCACCCCTGTTGGATAGGAATGCCCTTGAATTTGAGTCACCTGGTGAGGTTTTCAACAACTACCTTATATAAAGTATTTGTTTAGCTCTCTCTCAGCTTTGTTATCAATCCAATTACATGTTCATAGGACCTGTCAAGCATCCATAGATGAAGATCAAGCAGTAAACACCAAAGGTGAAGGCGAGATGAAGAACATGGAGAAATTGAACAAGTGTCAAGGAAAAGCACCCCTTCTGAGAAAAGGTGACCATATTTTTGGGAAGTCAGATGCGGTCTACAAGCATAATGACCTCCAAGATGACCTTCTCCATTTTGATCAATCTCAACAATGACACCATCAGTAAAGACATTGGAAAAATTAGACATCTGACGACAGAGATCAAACTAGGACCATTCATAAAAGTTTGAAGAATGAAAATGACAAGTCAAAAAGTTAAAAGCATCCCTGCAAGCCAGGGGCACCTATGTTTTTGGAGGACCTAAACCAACTTTCAGAATCCAAAAAACTAGTCATCATTTTTAGGATTGAGCTGGTTATCCATCCCATGTTTCAGTGAGATCATCAAACTCACTAGTTAGTGGTGATCTCAGATCAAAGCACAGAGGGTAAAAATGGAGAAATTGAAGAACACTCAAGAAAATTGACTAAGTCTGGAGAAAAAGCGCCCCTACTGGGAAAAGGTGCCCTTGAATTTGAGAAATTAGTTTTAGTTTTTGAGCTTTGGAGCTCCCAAGCACACTCAATTATATTCATTCCATCTTAGCAATGGATCTATCAACAACAACTCAAGATCAATGGAGTGATAAAAAAAAGGATTCAACAGAGGCACTTCAGCATGAAAAAAGTGTTCAACTCTCAAAAGGGACATCTAAAAATTCAATGCAAGATCTGTTGACTTGAGTTAGATATTTTGAAAGCTTCTCATGTCTAAATGTCCCACAATCAGTGGAAATCAGTGTTGGAAACTCTAGATCAAGCCAAATCACTCCTCAATCATGAGTTGGTGCCCAAACTTGATGCATTCAAACTTGAATCATTATATACCAAGAATAGGCATCATATTTCATTATCTTTCTTTGCAGGTTGAAGGCTAAAATAGGAATTTGATCTCCAAGACATCTTTTCAAGATCTGATAGAGGGGTTTTCATCGTTCTTCATATTTTTAAAGATCAGTTGCACAGAAGGATAATTTCTCATAGGTTGCATCCAGAGGCACAATTTTTCCAGAAAGAAAGTTGATAATTTCCAATATTCCTCTTGTCTTTTTCCTCTTTTCTTGTCTTAGATATTCTTGTATGTCCTAGAAAACAATAGGCAATCATAGATCTGACCAACTAGGTATGATCAACACAACTTTTCCAACAAAACCCACTTGTTGAATTTTCCAGAAACAACAAACTTGTTGCCCCTATTTTTAGGGATTTTTCCAAAAAAGTCATATATTTGAAAATAAAATGAACTGGGTTTGTTTAGCATTGAAGCATGAACAAAACCCATGTGTCATATTTTTTCCAAAAAAAACTTCTCGATAGGTGTTATTTTTAAGGGTTTTCAAAAGTTGTTTGAATAGGGTCATGTGCAATAGTTGATCTTTAAGTTTTTTAGGATACAGTTATCCCAAGTACAATACAAGACCAAAAGAGTCTTGGTCCATGATTTCCTAAAAATGTTAGACACTGAATTGCATTAGGTACACTTAGAGGTTGACTCATAAAATTTGGAAGGCATAGACCTGATCACTTTATAAAAAATTAATCAATCTAGATCGCTTGAGGCTACATAAATTCCCATCACGTTATAGAGCATGGAGTTTGTAATTGCTTGCATTAGGCATTACAACCCTACCACACAAGAAATATGATCAATGGATGGATGATTGGTTGCATCCTTAAGCCTAAGGATGTTGAAAAATGCTTTGATATTCCACCATGTCCAAAAAATGTGCTCATATCTGTGAGAGAATGCGAGAAGACATTCAAAGTGTCAAAAGATAAGTGCAAGAAGAGAATGGAAAAAAATGGTTAAAAAGTAAAAAGGCCAACTTGCCTAAGAATTTAGGGCATGGAGAGTTCCAAGATGAGTATGGAGTGATGATCACTCTTCTCAATCATATCATTGGACAAGAGGAGGTGAACCAATTTCAATCATGGATGTACTACATCATCACCAAAATTGTTAAGAATAAAAAGAATTACAACTAGCACACTCTCATCAGTGATACATTCCACAAACAAATGATTGGGTTCTTAGAGGCTCACAGGTTTCATATTTTCTCATATCTAGTATACCTGATTCCCTTCCAAGGCTAGTTCAGAGCACTAGACACTGCGGGAACGTTAGGTGTGTAGAAGGTCCACGAATATTTTTCATGACTTAAGTTTACACAAGCAGAATGAAATTTCAAATGGATAAATGATCTTTTCATTATGTACACCATAAGGGACCTCAACCATGAGATCCATGTATGTATATCACCAGAAGCCAAGGAGGCAATGGTGGACTATGTTGATTGGTTCATCCAATTCCCCACTTTCACCTATATATGTGTATATGGATATAATAGTCATCCTACCATGTTACCCTACTACCCTTTAGATAGGGTAGTCTTCATGGATTTCTTTTGGAAATTGGCTGAAGTTCATTCTCATATGTGTCTCAAATGTAAGACAGTTGTAAACTTTCCTTTCTAGATGGGACTCTATAGCTATAAGACAATAACTGATGCCAAAGTCATGTGCCAGGAGACGGTGAGACTTAATCTCAAATATCTCCTTAAGAGAAGTTCATATGATCCTAGAGGCCTTTATGTAGCACACCTTGAGCAACACTCTTCATATGAGTCTTCCATGGAAGACTATTGGGTTAGGTGTGATAATGAGTTTGATGTATGAAGACATAACTACGACCATTTTAGACTTCCACAAATAATTTTTTTCATGATAGAATATGTGGAAGGCCTATCTAATGATGATGATGGGGAATTAATTCTCCCCTAATTCTTTTTGGATCAAGTAGACTCACAACCACTTGGAAAAGTGGATTAGTATGCCAAGGTTAGTACATCTATAGAGGAAAGAAAAAATAGGGTTTTCAGAAACATTCAACTCTATTTGGACAGTAAGAAGACAAGGAAGGATGTAATTCCCCGCATAGAGTTGCCACTGGATGATCCTTCATTAACTTCCATGTCAAGGGAGAAGCCCAAAAAAAAAGCAATGGACTAACCTCCTATTGGAACTAGAATTTTCATAAAAATTCTAAGGATTTTTCCAATTGAAACCCAAAAGTCATACTTTCATTTTCATAAAAAATCACATTATTTCCATCCATAAGGTTAAATTTTCCTTTTACCACTATACTGCTACCACATTGACTATCCCACATAGCCTTCACCTCATACCTCTTTACCACAGTGCCTTGCAAAGTAGCTCGCGGTATCATGGTAAAAGGAGCTAACACTATACTTAGTCACATTTACCCTTTATTGCTATTCCTCGGGGGGTCAAGACACAACCCACAGTAGAGCGGTATACTAAAGAGTAGTGATAAAAGGAGACACCACTATACTACAAAATATGAAGGAGGATTACTAGGATGATACCGCGATACCGCAGGAAGGAAAAAGGTAGCCCGCAGTAGAGTGGTACATTAATATGAGTATTAAGAGTACACCGTAGTACCACAAGAGAGCCAAAGGTAATGTGTGGTAGAGCAGTACACTAAAGAGGGATAATGAAGACACACATGGTACCACAAGCGAGTGAAAAGTAATGTGAGGTAATGTGATAAAGAAACCATTGAGACATTTAAAGCATACTAGTCACATCAGTTAACATCAAAATGTGAAATTGAGCTCGATACAAAGATTTGAATTGTGTAAATTTATGAGTCAAGAGTTAATGCATCTTGGTGTAAAGATACACGAAGTGGATTGGAATTTCTCATTCATAACAATAGATACCAAGTGCAAATGAGCTCAACGTGCGAGAGTAAAGGGAATTCTCTGAGGTGAATTATCTCATCGGGTAAGCTCTACTCATTACTCTTTAAATTTTATAACGATGGCACCAAAGAAAGTAGAAGTAGGAGCTAAAAAAGATGGAGTCAAAGCTAGTAAACCCTATTTACAATCTCCATTGCTTTCTTTATTATCTAGTTTAGTAGATAAGGGGCCCAAATTTTTTTTTAGAGATTTAGCTCAAGGATGTAGAGACCCCATTGTTCCTCAGTCAGGTTGGAATTTGTATTGGTATTTCTATCGCAATAGAAATGATAAGGTTCCGCTATCAAACCCGTGGACCTTGGATTTAGCTAAACTAATTGTTCCTAATGTTTTTATTGATGTTGAGTTGATTAAAGCCTTGGCCCATAACTACCATGCCCCAACCAAAATTTTCAAGCTTCCAAATGGTGGGTGCTTAGTTGATGTCTCAAGGGAGGCCATTATCAAATGTTTTAACCTAAATAAACAAGTTGTAACAGAGGTAAATCAAGGGAAACTGGAACAAGAATACAAAAGGCTGAGAAGAACATATAGAAGTGATAAGCTCCCCCTACATATGAAGGGGGGTCACAATAATAGAATACTCCCCATCCCTTCCTAAAAAATGGAGCCTTTCCTAGTTTCATATTTTTAGGTTTACTTCAAAAACACCTATCATGCATTGTGTCAAGTACCGGGGATAGATGCAGAAGAAAGTATGTCAGTGGGATTGATGAGGATGGCTATGATTATTCAACACCCTGAGTTAAATGTAGAATCCAATTTTGCATCTATAATTGAAGAGAAAATACATGAGGGTTTGTTGCAGGTCAGAGAAGCTAAGGCTCCCATTGCCTTTAGAAAATATTTTTTGTTGTGTCATTTAATATTGTACCAAAATGAAATGAAATGGACTAGATGGATGAAACTATGCACACAAGAGAATGGAGTAAGACTCCTTGTACATAATTGGTGTTACATCTAGGACAACAGGTGCACAAAATGTGATTTTGTTGTATTTAGAGATGACTTTTTTGTTAGATTGATAGCTTCCCTTGGTTACCCAAAACCAAGGTTACCTAAATATTTGATGAGTGTAATGAGGCCTGTACAGTACAAGACAGAACTTGGATGTACTCGTAATTATGTTGATTGGTTCTTCATGCAACAACACACCATTATTAGAGTATATGTTTGGGACCAAGCACCACACATCTTGTCCAAATTTGTACCTGAAAGGGTATGCTTTTTAGAGTTCATGTGGCAGATGCTCTGGATAGAGCATGATTTGATGAGGAATCAGAGAAACGAAACATTTTTACCTAATTTGACAATATTTGAGGAATTGTCTATTGGATCTGATATGTTGGATGAATTATAGAGGTTCATGAGGGTCAATTATCCTTTCAGAGAGAGTATGTGACCCAAAGGGTCATATTAATATGATCCTAAGGACATTGGTTACAAAGAGGGCCATATCTATAATGAGAAGGGCATTGGTTACAAAGAGGGCCATATCTAATGTATTTGACCCTAAGGACGATGTCATAAGGAATTTAGTATATCTTGTTGATGTATTGCAGACTATGAAGAGATGGATAACGATGATGAGGTTGGAAAATCAGAAGGAGAAGAATAAAAGTTTCAAAGGGTTTTTTGCTGATGAGCCCAATCTTCTCATAAGGATTCAATTGATCCTTGGAAAATTTTATGAATTTAGCAAAATGGCCCAATATGAGGGGTTAATTCCACTTCCCACACCTCACCAACCATCACATGAAGCATCACATACAACACCTCCATCACTTGCATGTCCATCCCCTCCATTTCCTACACATGAACCCCAGGCCAAGAGATAGAGGACTAACTCATTGGTTGATTATGGCTCAAGTGATGATGAAGAAGAAGAGGCAGTTTTAGCTCTAAATGAAATGGAGGTAGTAGAGAAACAAAAAAGTCAAGAGCCTCATGATCCTAAAATTAGGATATCAAAAGAATGTGTTGATGATATTCAGGATGACGAGAGGGTAGTAGCCTCTCTGAGGTTTATGGAGGATGATAACTTTATTTATACCAATGAATTTAAGGACTTTTGGATTAAGATGAAGATGAAACAGTTTGATGAAAGATTGGAGATCAATCTTATAGGAGCTGACGAATCAAAGCAGCCTAAAATTCAGGCTTAGAAATTTGTAGAATTAAATATTGATAATATCAATGTCACCCACCAAGAAGCAAGGGAACTAGTATTGAAAAGTGATATGTTGATTATACGAGGGATGGATTTATCCAAAGTTTTTCTTTTATGTCAGATTAGATCCCAAGATGATCCAATGTTAGTTGTAGAGTTTGATTCAAATGAAGGTGTTTCAAGAATAAGGTACAATCCTACTACCCAAACTCTTTCTTTGTGGACAAAGCATAAGAACATTAGGAAGCCTAGACTATTGGATGTAGTGTAGGAAATAAGGGGGTTAGCTATGGTGATAATGATGAAAGATACAACTGCTGTAGAAGTTGGAACTATAACCATGCACTTTGCAATGTTCACTAAAGATGTAGAAAATATGGAAAAGAAGATAAATGATTATGAGAAAAGGTTATAATTTTCAAATGATGAAGTGAAAAAAATGTTTATTGAGAATGTGAAGATAAAAAAACAATTGCAGTAGGCTACCATAGTGAGAGGAGATGAAGTACTTGTTTATTGTCCACATGTCCAGGCTGAAGATCCAAAAATACAACAAATGAAAGATGAAATTGATAGGCTAAAGAAACATAATATGGAATATGTCAAGTGTCACATCCTAGATACCCTAAGAAAGATATTGGAGCATAGAATTGGGATATTGAAGGAGAAAATAGGTGGATTACATGAAAGCTTTAGTAATTTGATCAAAGCTTTAGAGTAGATAGATGCTAATTCCCCTATCCTTGAAGAGCTCTAGAAGAGATGGAAACCTACTTATCACATACTGAATACTCTATGCAAAGCCACACAAAGGGATCTATATGCCCCTCCTAGACACAAAACTATGTAGGAAATGGTAAAGAGTGTAATTGAGGAGCATAAGTATTTGGTAGATATGAGGAAGAAAGTGGATAATAGGAGGATTACATTTGACTCTATTAAATACACCTTCATTCCTTTGATCTTTAAATATGATAGCCAATTAAAAGGTATGGATGAATGGAAAATGAATTTGATCGATGGTTCCTCAATGCTTGACACATATACAAAATGATGGGAGATCAACCTTGAAAAATTTCATACTTTACTTTATGGGATTGTCATCGGCGGTGGATACACAAAACTAATAGTAGATTCCGAACCTCCTTAATAATAGATGGAAAAGCCACCTTACAAATACTCACAGCTGCATGAGAATTGAAATGGACGAATGATCTTACAATAGTGGTAGCAAGAGAAGTATTTGGGCTCTGATGATTGATCATTAGCATCATATAGAAAATTATCATATAGTAAAAGATTTGCATAGGTCTTAGATGGCCACAATATTTTACTCAAAGATTAATGGATTGACACACATGTTTGTTGTTAATTTCTTTTAGTTATGTTTAATTTCATAATTATTTTTTGTTATTAAAAGATATGTCCTTTGGTTTGAGGCTTGTTCCTCTCATATAAATAAGAGAGACCAAGACCAAAAGGGATTATTAGATTAGAGATTGGAGAAAGGAACAGGTGAATAGGAATAGGCATAATGCTTCCATTTCAAAAAACAATGATGCATGTATAAATTTTGAAGAAGTTAATGAAGATATCTCATTTTGCAGCCTAATCTTGGTATCAACTATTTGTTGGAGTTATTCAATTATGTGGTTGTCTCTATTTTAATGCTTCTTTATTATTTAAATTGATATATCAAGTATATATTCTATTTATCAATGCACTTTTTTTGTATTTGTGTGATGTGATTAATTGGTTTCCCCAGAGGAATTAAACATCCCTCCATTCAGTCACAGTAATCTAGAAGTATTAATTGGATCAATAAGAAGACCTATATAGTTAGGGTTGTCAATTTGTCTCCAATCTGGTGTTATCTATGTTCTTGCATAATTTATTCAATTAGTTCTTTCAAGTAAAGATTAAATCCTTTTGATAAATTATAAGTACCTAGTTGTGTCAGTTGGATTTGTAAGTAGAGTTTGTCAATCATTTACTTGCATGTTTATACAAGTTATAAACTAATATTAGTGTGCCAAACAATTTGAGTTATTGCCAATACAGGTCACATATTCTAGATCTTCATTTGACTCCATCTACCCAACAAGGAAATAGTCTTATCCATTTCATCGTTTAGTTTTGTCCAACTCATTTTCAAAACAGTACATTTGTTAACTGAACATATTCATAAACTTCATATCTTGATATTACTTATACAATTTATACCAAATAGGTTTGCATCTCTCCACTTCCAATTGCCATTGTGGATAGATTTCTTAAGTAGGAAACAAAAAATTTAAGTTTTCTCCATTTACATAGGTATACCCACCTAGGTCTAGTAGAGTTTGAAGAGAAGAATTCAAATTCATCATTTGGCCTTGTACGTTAACCAAAAATGTACCATGAGCTTGGAAATCTCTTGTGGTTTCCCAACTAGCATTTTTGAGAACTAATAGTTTAGTGACTCTGTTGGGGATTCAAATTTGAATCCAGGTCTTAATCATAGAGTCAACACCTTACATAGGACTCCACTGGGAACTATAAGTTATAAATTTTTCACTTCTCTATAAGTGAATGGAAACTCTGAAAGAATAAGTGCATTAGGATGGATAAGATATAATACACATCAAAAAGAATAAGCACTAGAGGTCAAACTATGCAAGGAAGAAGGTCCCTTTATAAAGGAGGTCCTAGAGACAATAGTAAATGGACACATAAGAATGATAAAGGTAAGAAGGTGTATAATGACATGTGCATGAAAAATAAAGATAAAAAATAAAAACCACACTTTGAGACATATAATCATTATGATACTTTGACAAATGAAAATAGCTTAACAGGAGAACCTCACACTCCCGAAGAAAAAAAGAATCATTTCTATTAGCTAGATCCTCATAAAGAAGAAGAATTCAAGGCAGGACTTGAGGCTGAAAGAATCAGGAGACAACATGAATATGATCATAGAGTGGAAGGGAATCAAAATGATCCTGCTAACAATGTAGCCCCTAAAGAAAATTATGAATTTTTGACTCAAGAAGAATTAAATGCACAATTGGAGTATGAAAGACAAGAAATGGAAAGATCAAAAGAAAAATATGAACAAAGGCTTCAAGTGATAAAACAACTCCAAAATTTGAAGTTGCAAAAAGCCCAATTTGATGCTCAGATAGCCAACCTCCCTAAATATGTACCACCTCATAGGAAAGAGAATAATAATGTAAGACCTTCAAATCCACCAAAGGCATTTCAAAATTTATTTGGGAATCAATACAAATCATCAATCCCTCCACCAAAAAATCCATCACAACACCCAAATGCTCAGCCACCTCCTGGCCAACAATAATCCATTGTACCAATATCAACATCCTCAAAACCCACCTCCACAACATTACACAACTATGATAAGATAATTTGACCTAGCAATATTCCAAATATATCCTTACCCTATGGACAACAGTTGGAGAGGTCTTGTCCCAAAATTTATAGTAATTAGTGCAGTCATTGTTGAGGAACACTTAAGGAGTTTTAATGACTTTATTCAAGATTTGGATATGCAATATGAAGATGTACGGATGAGGCTATTTATGTTGTCATTAATTG
This sequence comes from Sequoia sempervirens, assembly GCA_007258455.2. Lineage (NCBI taxonomy): Eukaryota > Viridiplantae > Streptophyta > Pinopsida > Cupressales > Cupressaceae > Sequoia > Sequoia sempervirens. The sequence goes on along the minus strand of VDFB02267632.1, from coordinate 22,853 downwards.
AAGAAGATAGAGATTGGTTTAATATATTTCCATCAACTTCTATTACTTCTATTCAAGAGTTTCATGATTAGTTCCTTGAGTAGTATGGGAATCAATGTGCACCAGAGCTTGCCTTGCATGAATTGGTTAGCATCTAGAAATATCAGAATGAGTCAATCTATGATTTCAACTAGAGGTTTTCCAAATTTCAAAATAAGATACCTCCTAGATGTAAGTTGGCAGACCCTACTGCATTGAGCATTTATCTAAAAGCATTTGATCCAAAGATGGGATATGAGCTTAGGAATAGGTGCCCTAGAAATTTAGTTGAAGCTCAAAAAATAGCATTGACTATTGAAAATAATAGAAAGTCTGCTAGGATGATTAGTAAGAGAGATAATCCTAGGGTTCCCCAAAATATTAATAATCCTTTGAATAGGAAAGAAAACACATACAAAAATAAAATGTCGAGGTTACATGATATGCCTTACAATACAAACTGGAAGGATGGAAATCTTGTGATGGATAGGCCTAAGAGTAAAGAGACTCCTAATCCTTTGAAGAAGAGAGGAGCTTACATGGTAAACAATAATCCTTGGTGTCAAGTCTGCAAACTTTCCACATTCCCCTGATCATTTTATTGTTGCTCAATCAGTACAAGAAGAAGAGATGCCAACAAACAATGAAGAAAAGGATCATACAATTTATTTAACTTCCCACACCCTCCATCCCAATGAGCAGAGATATTCATCTTAAGAAGAAGAAGGCTATGATTATGATGTTGTTATCCAAAAAAAAATATCCATATGGAAGAATATAAAATATTTTATGATTATGAATAAAGCAATGATGAACAATACCCTTTTGGTGCACCACCTCAATGCAATATAAGAAGACCAACTGAGGAAGAGATTAAGAAGTTAACCATTGCTGTAGTAGAATAGGAAAAAAGAAAATATTGGTTGAGGAAAAAAATAGTAAATGAAGGTGAGGGTGTTCCAAGAGGGATATTTGTAAAAGATATAACATAGGGAGCATTAAAGAAAACATAAAATAAGCAACTTGATAAGAATGAACAAAGGAATTTTCATAAGGAGGAAAACAAAGAGTTGCATAAGAACAAGAAAAAGTTTGAGAAAAAAAGTAAGAAGGAAAATGAGGAAAGCAAAGGAGAGTCACTAAAACATAAAAAAATGATCAAAATAGAAGGTGCCTCTTATGATTTCACTCAAGCTTTATCCTAGGTAAAAATGTCTATCCCATTACTTGAAATGATGAAAATTAAGGAGTACAGGGATAGTGCTATTCAATTAATATCTAATGGGAGTGATAAAAACACAAACTCTGAGAATAAGGCAGCCACTAAGATCAGTAATAAGCAAGAAAAGGTAAATGTTCCAGAGGTTTTTCTAGGTGAAGCATTGATAAATCCTCCACAAGTTGATCCATTGTTTACTACATTACTCATAAACAACAAACTAGTGAGGAATTGTATGATAGACTCGAGTGCTTCTATTAACATCATGCTAGTAGGGGTTATGAAACAACTTAGCATGTGGGTAGATACTAATGGTGGAAAATTCTACGCTATGGATAGTAGTCTTGTCCTTGCAATAGGGATTATGAAAGATGTAGAGGTGAAATTGGCTGCTTATCCACAAGCAACTTATAACATTTACATAACTATGATTGATACCTCCTCGTTTTTTGAATGCTTTTGTCAAGGCAATGGACTGTAACAGTTGGAGGAAATGTACAATTTGACCTGTCCTATGCTACAATACCAGTAAATGGTGAAGAGGTCAAGCTATAGAGAACCAAGGATGAATCAAATTGTAGACCATGTGGCTCAAGATCAATTAAATTGATTTTTTGATGTAGATTTAGGAAGTTTTAGAATAAATCCTTCCTAGCCTAAATTAGTGAATACTGATCCAATTGAAAAACATGTTTCTAAGAATCAACATGGTGTATGGAAGATGTATTTTGATGGAGCATGTAGCTAAGAAGGCAATGGAGCAGTGATAGTATTCATCTCACCTGAAGGCATTGCATTGAAGTGTTCTTTCTTGCTAACATTTGAATGTACAAACAATATAGCAGAATATGAAGCCTTGCTAATTGGTTAAATATGGCTATCAAACATAAAATCAAATTGCTAACTATTCTAGGAGATTCTAAATTGATTAGTTTGCAAGTCAGGTCAAAATATGTTACAAAAAAACAAAATGTTAAAACAATATAGGAATGTTGTATGGGATACAATTGAATTATATGATGCTTTCTCCAATGAATGGATAGACAGGTCCAAAAAATTGATGGCATATTTTTTAGCTAATGTGGCCTTGAAAAGAGATGATATCACCTTGGTTGGGGTATCTCAAGTTGAATTTAAAACAAGGCCTGCCATTCCTAACAATATATATAGCTGGAAATTTTTCAATGATGATACTAATCTCATAAAGTTTCTCCATTGTATAGACTAGTATGAAGCTCAAGAAATTGATTTTAATGCCTCCATGGAGGAAGCAGATGGAAAACAAATTGTGTTTGGAAAAGAAGTTGTGCAGCTCAGAACTAATAAACTTCCTAAAGGGATTTTGGCAATAGAAAGGGTATTTGATGGAAACGATCAAGCTCTCATGAAGAAAACACTAGTTCAAAAAGAATATGTTGAAGAAGTTAATCTAGGGACTGAATTAGCACCCAAAAAGGTGTATATTGGAAAGAAAATAAGTCCAACAATCAGAAAAATGTTGATCTCATTGTTGAGGAAGTACAAGTATGTTTTTGCTTGGTCTTACGAGGATCTTAAGGCTTATAGGGAAGACTTATTCCAACATGAGATTCCATTAAAGCTAGATAAAAATCCATTTAGGTAGAAGCAAAGACCCATCAACCCAACTTTGGAGCCTAAAATGTAAGAAGAGTTGGAAAAACTCAGAGATGGAGATATTATCAAGCCCATTAGACATTCAAAATGGGTATCAAACTTGGTCCCAATAAGAAAAAAGAATGGGTATATTAGACTGCGTGTAGACTTCAGAAATTTAAATGTTTCCTCCCTCAAAGATAATTACCCTCTCCTAAATATGGAAGCCATACTACACAGAGTAACAAGGTGTGAGTTTTTTTCAATGATGGATGAATTTTTTGGGTACAATTAGGTCAAAGTTAAAGATTCTGAGCAATACAAGATAGCTTTTACTATGCCATGGGGGACATATGTCCATGTGAGAATGCCATTTAGTCTCACAAATGCAGGGGAAACTTTCCAAAGGGCCATGGATGCGGCATTTGCAGATTTAATCGATGCTATAATGGTAATGTACCAAGATGACCTCACTGCTTACTCCAAAAGGGCAGAAGACCATGTCGAACACTTAGATAAAATATTCATTAGGGATTTGGAATATGGTATCAGTATCAACCCTAAGAAATGTCACTTTTTTGTCACAGAGGGTAAGCTTTTGGGGCATATTGTATCAAAAGAAGGGATTAGAATAGACCCTGAAAGAGTAGAAGCCATAGACAAAATCCCCATTCCCAAAACTATCAAGGCTATTCAATCATTTTTTGGGAAAATTAACTTTGTCAGGAATTTTTTTTCAAACTTTGTTGAAATCATTAAACCTATATCCAAAATGTTGAAGAAGGGAGAGAAAATAGATTGGACTACAGAAGCCCTGGAATCCTTTGTATACATCAAGAAAGCCATCAAAGAAGCCCCTATTATAAAATCTCTTGATTTTACCAAACCTTTCCAAATATTTTCATTTGCCTCATTTCACACCATGGTAGTTGTTATGTTACAAAAGAATGATGAAGGTTATGAGCAACCTGTATCCTTCTTTAGCAAGTCACTGCAGGGGTCAGAATTAAAGTATGATATTATGGAGAAACAAGCTTATGCATTGGTCAAATCAACAAAACCTTTCAGGCCATATTTAGTTGGATCCAAAGTAATTGCATATGTACCACATGTAGTTGTGAAAGGTATCCTAGTACAGATAGAGGTAACATGGAAAAAATGTAGATGGATCAAAAAGATCCAAAAATTTAATATGGAAATTCAGATTACCAAGTTAGTGAGGGGACAGGGTTTAGCCAAACTAATGGCAGAAACAAATATTGAAGAAAACCAAATTTGTAACATAGAAAATGAGGATGGTGCAGTTGCAAGAATTGAACTTACTTCTTGGTATACAAACATAGTGTATTATCTCAGACATATGAAGTGCCTTGAAGGATTGGATGATAATTAGAGGAGAATGCTTAAATTAGAAGAATCTAGGTACGTATTCATAGAAAGTGATCTATTTTGGAAAAATAGGGATGGAGTGTTGTTATTGTGTCTAGATGAATCACAAGTAGAATATGTCTTGACAGAGATGCATGAAGGAGTGTGTGGAGGTCATTATTCTTCCAAAATGACTGCACATAAGATTCTTAGGGAAGGTTATTACTGGCCTAAGGTTTTCAATGATTCCTTTTCATATGTAAGGAGGTGTGAAGCTTGCCATAAATTCTTAGGAAAGATGAAATATCAAGGAGCCCTACTGCTTAGATCTTTACAAGTAGAAGCCCCTTTCCACCAATGGGGAATTGATTTTATTGGGGAAATACATGAACAGTCAAGTGGAGGACATAAATGGATATTAGTGGCTATTGATTATTTCACTAAATGGGTGAAGGCAATCCCAACTAAACAAGAAACAAGCAAGGTGGTAATAAATTTCTTGATGGAGAGCCAAAGGTAGTGTGCAGTAGAGTGGTACACTAAAGAGGGATAATGAAGACACACCGTAGTATTGCAGGGGAGTGAAAATTAATGCGAGGTAGCATGGTAAAGTAGCCATTGAGACATTTAAAGCATACCAGTCACATCAGTCAACATTGAAATATGAAATTGAGCTCGATACAAAGATTTGAATTGTGTGAATTTATGAGTCGAGAGTTAATGTGTCTTGGTGTAAAGATACATGAAGTGGATTGAAATTTCTCATTCATAATAACAAAGACCAAGTGCAAATGAGCTCAAGGTGTGGGAGTAAAGGGAATTCTCTAAGGTGATTTATCTCACCAGGTAAGCTCTGCTCATTACTCTTTGAATTTTATAACAATGGCACCAAAGAAAGCAAAAGTAGGAGCTAAGAAAGATAGAGTCAAAGCTAGTAAACCCTCTTTACAATCCCCATTGCTTTCTTTATTACTTGGTTTAGTAGATAAGGGGCCCAAAAAGGTTTTAAGAGATTTAGGTCAAGGATGTAGAGACCCTATATTTCCTCAATTGGGTTGGAACTTGTATTGGTATTTCTATCGAAACAGAAATGATAAGGTTTAGGCATCAAACCCGTGGACCTTGGATTTAGCTAAACTGATTGTTCCTAATGTTTTTATTGATGTTGAGATGATTAAAGCCTTGGCCCATAACTACCATGCCCCAACAAAAAATGGCAAGCTTCTAGATGGTGGGTACTTAGTTGATGTCTCAAGGGAGGCCATTATCAAATGTTTTAACCTAAATAAACAAGTTGTAACATAGGTAAATTTGGGGAAACTGAAATAAGAATATAAGAGGCTGAGAAGAACATATAGAAGTGATGAGCTCCCCCTGCATATGAAGAGGGGTGACAATAACATAATACTCCCCATCCCTTCCTTAAAAATGGAGCCTTTCCTAGTTTCAGATTTCCAGGTTTACTTAAAAAACACCTATCATGCATTGTGTCAAGTATTGGGGATAGATGCAAAAGAAAGAATGTCAGTGGGATTAATGAGGATGGCTATAATTATTCAAAACCCTAAGTCAAATGTAGAATTTTATTTTGAATATGTAATTGAAGAGAAAATACATGAGGGTTTGTTGTAGGTTAGAGAAGCTAAGGCTCCCATTACCTTTAGAAAATATTCTTAGTTGTGTCATTTAATATTGTACCAAAATGAAATGAAATGGAATAGAAGGATGAAACTATGCACACAAGAGAATGGAGTAAGATTCCCTATACAGAATTGGTGTTACATCTAGGATAGCAGGTGCACAGAATGTGATTTTGTTGTATTTAGAGATGATTTTGTTGTTAGATTGATAGTTACCCTTGGTTACCCAACACCAAGGCTACCTGAATCTTTGATGAGTGTAATGAGGCACGTACAATACAAGCCAAGACTTGGATGTACTCATAAATTATGTCGATTGGTTCTTCATGCCACAACACACAATTATTAGAGTATACGATTGTGACCAAGCACCACACATCTTGCCCAAATTTGTACCTATAAAGGTATGATTTTTAAAGTTCATGTGGCAGATGCTCTAGATGGAGCATGATTTGATGAGGAATCAGAGAAAAGGAACATTTTAACTGATTTGATAGTATTTGAGGAATTGTCTATTGGATCTGATATGTTGGAGGAATTATAGAGGTTCATAAGGGTCAATTATCTAGGCTCAATTCTTGCAAGGAGAGAGTATGTGACCCGGAGGGTCATATTAATATGATCATAAGGACAGTGCTAAAAAAGAGGGCCTTATCTCATGTCTTTGACCCTAAGGAGGATGTCATAAGGAATTTAGTATATTTTGTTCATGTATTGCAGACTAAGAAGAGATGGATAATGATGATGAGGTGGGAAAATTAGAAGGAGAAGAATAAAAGTTTCAAATGGATTTTTGTTGATGAGCCCAATCTTATCAAAAGGATGCAACTGATCCTTGGAAAATTTGATGAATTTTACAAAATGGCCCAAGATGAGGGGTTAATTCCACTTCCCACACCTCACCAACCATCACATGAAGCATCTACATTGCATACAACACCTCCATCACCTTCATGTCCATCCCCTCCATCCCCTACACATGAACCCTAGGCCAAGAGACAAACGACTGAGTCATTGGTTGATTATGGCTCAAGTGATGATGAAGAAGAAGAGGCAGTTTTAGCTCTGACTGAAATGAAGGAGGTAGCTGAGCAATAATAAAGTCAGAAGCCTCATGATCCTAAAATTAGGATATCAGAAGAAGTTGTTGATGAGATTCAGGATGATGAGAGGGTAGTGGCCTCTTTGAGGTTTATGGAGGATAATAACTTTATTTATACCAATGAATTTAAGGACTTTTGTATTAAGATGAAGATGAAATAGTTTGATGAAAGATTGAAGATCAATCTTATAGGAGTTGACGAATCAAAGTAGGTTGAAATTTAGGCTTAGACATTTGCAGAATTAAATGTTGATAATATCAATGTCACCCCCAGGAGGAAAGGGTACTAGTATTGAAAAGTGATATGTTGATTATATCGGGGATGGAGTTATCCAAAGTTTTTCTTTTAGATTAGATTAGAGCCCAACATGATCTAATGTTAGTTATAGAGTTTGATTCAGAGGAAGGTGTTTTAGGAATAGGGTACAACCCTACTACCCAAACTCTTTCTTTGTGGACAAAGCAAAACAACACTAGGAAGCCTAAACTATTGGATGTAGTGTAGGAAATGAGGGGGTCAGCTATGGTGAGAAAGATGAAAGATAGAAATTCTATAGAAGTTGCAACTATAACCATGCACTCTACAATGTTCACTAAAGATGTGGTAGAAAATATGGAAAAGAAGAAAAATGAGTATGAGAAAAGGTTAAAATTGTCAAATGATGAAGTGAACAAATTGTTTATTTAGAATGTGAAGATAAAACAACAATTGCAGCAAGCTAACATAGTGAGAGGAGATGAAGTAGTTGTTTAACATCCACCTATTCAGGCTGAAGATCCACAAATACAACAGATGAAAGATTAAATTGATAGGCTAAAGAAACATAATATGGAAGATGCCAAGTGTCACATCATGGATACCCTAAGAAAGATATTGGAGCATAGAATTGGGATATTGAAGGAGAAAATAGGTGGATTACATGAAAGATTTAGTAATTTGATTAAAACTTTGGAGCAGATAGATGTTAATTCCCCTATCCTTGAAGAGCTCCAAAAGAGATGGCAACCTACTTATCACATACTGACTACTCTATGCAAAGCCACACAAAGGGATCCTGGTGCCCCCCCAAGACTCAAACCTACATAAGAAATGGTAAAGAGTGTAATTGAGGAGCATAAGTATTTGGTAGATATGAGGAAGAAAGTGAAGAATAGGAGGATTTCATTTGACTCTATTAAATACACCTTCAGCCCTTCAATCTTTAAAGATGATAACCAATTAAAAGGTATGGATGAATGGAAAAATGAATTTGATCAGATGATGCCTCAATGCCTGAAACATATACAAAATGATGGGGAGATCAACCTTGAAATATTTCATAGTTTACTTGATGGGATTGTCCTATTGGATAGTGGATACACAAAATTCATGGTAGATGTCAAGAACCTCCTTGATAATAGATGGAAAATCCACCTTACAAATCTCACAAATACATGAGAATTCAAATGTCTGAATGATCTGACAATCAATAAGTGGCAGGAGAAGTATTTGGACTCTGATGAGGATTGATCATTAGCATCATACAAAAAATTATCATACAATAAAAGCTTTACGCAGGTCTTAGCTGACCACGGGCTTTTACTCGAAGATTAATGGATTAACACACATGTTTGTTGTTAAGTTCTTTTAGTTACATTTAATTTCATAATTATTTTTTGTTATCAAAATACATGTCCTTTGGTCTGAAGCTTGTTTCCTTTCATATAAATAAGAGAGACCAAGACAAAAAGGGATTATAAGATTAGAGATTGGAGAAAGGAACAGGTGAATAGGAATAGGCATAATGCTTACATTTCAAAAAACTATGATGCATGTATAAATTTTGAAGAAGTTAATGAAGATATCTAGTTTTACGGCCTAATCTTGGTATCAATTATTTGTTGGAGTTATTCAATTATGTGTATGTCTCCATTTTAATGCTTCTTTATTAAATTTAAATTGATATATCAAGTATATATTCAATATATCAATGGACATTTGTTGTATTTGTGTGATGTGATTAATTGGTTTTCCCAGAGGAATTAAACATCCTTCTAGTCAATCACAGTAATCTAGAAGTATTAATTGGATCAATAAGAAGAACCATATAGTTAAGGTTGTCAATTTTTCTCCAATTTGGTGTTATCTATGTTCTTGCATAATTTATTCAATTGGTTCTTTCAAGTAAAGATTAAATCCTTTTTATAAATTATAAGTACCTAGTTGTGTTAGTTGGATTTTTAAGTAGATTTTGTCAATCATTTACCTGCATGTTTATAAACCAATATTAGTGTGTCAAACAGTTTGAGTTATTGCCAATACAAGTCACATATTCTAGATCTTCATTTGACTCCATCTAAAAAAAAAAGCACTGGTCTTATCCATTTCATCATTTACTTTTGTCCAACTCATTTTCAAAACATTACATTTGTTAACTGAACATATTCATAAACTTCATATCTTGATATTGCTTATACAATTTATACCAAATAGGTCTGCATCTCTCCACTTCCAATTTTCATTGTGGATAGATTTCTTAAGTAGGAAACATACAATTTAAGTCTGCTTCATTTTCATAGGTATACCCACCTAGGTCTGGCAGAGCCTAAAGAGAAGAAGGTTCAAATTCATCAGTTGGCCTTGTACATTAGCCAAAAACATACCAAGAGCTTGGAAACCTCTTGTGGTTTACCAACGAACATTTTGAGAACTAAAATCTCCCCAAAGGAATGATGATATCATGGTACACAAGGGGAAGAAATCATAGTGATGATATAAATTAGAAAAAGATTCATGTGGAGATGGCCACAAACATACTGTTGATGATGTTTTCTGCACAACAATAACTTAGATAGAATATGAAATCCTATCTCTCTTGAAAGGTAAATCTCTATCAACAAGCCTCAAGAGATAACCCCAAGGTCTCTAATGTTAGGTCTTGACAATGCATAAACAACTCAGTGATAAACATGAAAATGTTGGTAATCACAAAGGGACCTTACTACAAGCAAATACTAAATCTTTAACTTATCAAATCTGGCAATGCAATGAGACTTCAATCCTAAATCTAACCCAGATAATAAATAAATAACAAAAGGTTAGGGTTTCAGAGAGATTCCTAAATTTAACTACTCCTAATATTAACAATGCAAATGATGAAATACGTGAAATGGACCAATCACTCATCAACTAATTCCTGCTTAACCCAGATGAACATGCAATCCCATAGAAATAGTGCAATCTTCTAAGGTATTAAAGATTTTCAGATCATGAACAATCATCCAAGACAACCCAATTGCAATTGAAATGGAGAAAACTTCACAATTGAACTAAGCACAATGAATATAAAGGTCCAGGCTAACTTTGCAAAGCAACTAACAATCAATCAGTTGCAAAAAGTATGGACTAGGGATTGTTGCAAACAATTCAAGAATCAAATCATAAACACCATTGAATCAGATCTAACATACATCTAATAACCTTGAGAAATTTAAAAGAAAGAATCACAAGAACCATGCAAGATAAGTCAACACAAAAGAGATCACCGAAAAATCACAATGTCTTCAATTGTATTGAATCACTGAATTTCAGCAACAATTCCAATGTTTTGTGTTACAACATTTGCTCAAAATGAACTAACTTCTAACTCTACTCTACTGCCTAATTCACTCTTTTATCAAAACTATATCTATCTCTATCTGTGTATCTATATCTTACAAATGAGGAAGAATGCCAAATTTAAAGAAAACCCCCAAAGCATGTCAAGCCAAGGAGAATTCAAAATGAGATAAAATTGCAATAAATGCATGAATTCCATCCAAGTCAGCCTGGGATCTCCAATATAATTTGAACCAATGCATGTGAAGGAGAAGGAAAATAATAGGGAAGCATAAATTTCAATGTAGCCATGTATTAACTACTTCCTTCTATCTTTATATATTTGATCTTACACCTTCAAGAAGATTCCATCCAAGTCGGCCAAGAGTGGAGTAAGCAACACTTTAAATTTCCTCTCCAAGTCGGCCACAGTTGAATTAATAAATACTTTAAACCATCTTCAATCGAATTAATCTCCTCCAGAGCCTCTTGGACGACCCTATTAAATTCAACCCACACTTAGCAAAAACCACCATCAATAATATCCATTATAACATGAAGATCAAAATTAGCCCATCACCAAATCATATATTCATCATTCAAAGATAAAAATTAACCCAGAAACATCGTTAAATCATTTTCTTCATAGTTCGGGATTTTCATCCCTCCGTGGAATCCAAGCCAGAAGGATTCTAGAGAAATAGCACAATAAGCATCCAAAAGTCACTGAATCAACATCATTAATTAAGAAATAGCATGAGAGATCTTAAAATAGTTCAAATTAATCATAAAATGCATAGTCATTCATTAACAAGTCATGTCATCTCATAATCCTTTGTTTTCCACCAAATTCTGCGGAAATCCGCAAAGAACGAATTTCTGCGAATGAAGCGATGGTCTACAGATTTCAGAAAAACAAAGGAATAAAGGACTTTCAGGAAACTCTAGAGGGAGTAGAAATCCATGAAGTAAGTAAAACTCTAGAAAACTATGAATTTCTAGAAAATCAAGAGAAAACAGAAAGTCGGGGAATTCCGACCAAAGAGGAATTATGCGAAGATTATGAAACACCAAATACCATCATTTTCTCGCAACCTCACTCGCTCAAATTGATCGAATGATCACAAATTTGAGGACCCTGGGTATGGAACCATTTTAACTTGAATCTCCTACAAATCTTCCTTGAATTCTAGGCTCACTTGAAAGCAAATAAAGATGAAATGGTGATGCCCTAGGCATGAAACCCTAAATTTTGACAATTAACACATAGAGCAAGCTTGGGCCTAGATAACTCAACTGTTGGGTTCTTAAAAAGGTTATTTATGGCCCACAAGCAAGTTATCTCTAAATGTGAATGAAAGAATGAACTTGAAACTTACTTGGGAAACCATAAACCAGACGATATCATGCAACCCAAGCCATGAAATGCCCAAACATATAGGAATTCAAAATCCAAGAAAATTCATAATGCCAAAGCACTACTTACATTCATCAATCAAAAGTAAGGAAACATGCACATACCATTTGATGAAGTGGAAATTGATCTCAGAAATAAAAAAATGTTAGTTTATTGGTGCTCAACAAAGAACAGCAATGAAAATGCCCAGGAAATCACCACCAAATCCAACAATTTGCAAACCTAGCACTCCAAATCAAGTCCAAAAAAAGAATAAACTCCTCAACTCAATTGAACACAAATGATAAAGCATAATGGCATAAGAATCCCCAAATATCGACCAAATACATCCCTCACAAATCGTACAAGGAGCAATCATTAATGCAATCGACTAGACAAGTTGAAGGAATTTAGAAAGTCGACAGCAGGACAAAATTTTAGAAAAATTCGGTCCAGGCAGAATTTTGTGAAGAACCAAGTTCTCCAAACTACAGCACTGGAGCCCTTTCACCAGAGTTTGAATGAAATCTAAAAAAATCCGGATGGGACAGAAAATCCTGAAACAGAGCAAAAATTCAAACTTTTGCTCATAACTTAGATTTCCAAAGAATACTATAAATGGATCACAAAAACAAGAAGGATAAACACATAAGAAAGCAAGATAAACACTTAATCTCATCCCAAGGCAATGCAAATCCTCAAAATCAAAGGGATAGAAACACAAAAGTGAAAGCGAAAGAGGGTCCTTGCTTTTAGCTGGGTGTGTGTGCAAAACTGCACAACAAATGGTGACTCTACTGGGGAAATGTGCCAAAGCATTTGATGATGAACAAGAATCATGAACCTAGAATCTCTGGTTTTTATCTCACTATCAGACAAACAAATCAAAATGCAAGATTAAAGAATCAGAACCAAAGGCAGACTAAACCTTCCATAGACTGAAAATCCAAGTGTGTGCACATGAGTTCATTTCCCTCCTTGAGCTACTGCAAAAACCAAGTTCAATCAGGTTAGGCTACGTAAAGATTCTAACTCCAAAAGCAACCTAGATAGAGCCTCACTACCAGTTAGGTGTCTATAGCCCCGATGAGGTTATTGTTGTGATTCTCCCAAACATAGCTCTATTGCCAGCCAGACGTCCATAGCCCCGATAGAGATATTTAGATACCCCTGATAAGTTGAATTCATTTGATTTTCATTTTCTCTTTTTCTTCTTTTGATATTCTTTTCTTTTTTAATTTTTTCATTTCAACCTGTGAACAGTGAAGTTCACACTTAGGGTTTAGAACCATAGTGGCGCTAAAGCAGAAATAATATTTTTCACCTAACAAGACCTCACAAAGATCCCACAACAACCTTAGGATTTTTAAGATGTATGAAAGATATAATATTTCAGAATACTTCAAATTCAAATCAAACCAGTGACCCATCCTTCTTAAATCAGACATTTAGACTGCATGATGATAACAAAGACCTCAATCATCCATTCAAGACACATGATGAAAGTTCATCAAGGAAACACTCAGAAAAATCCCAAATAAAAGCATATTTGCCATGCAGGTGCAACACATCCAGAAGAAAATAGGAAACCTCCAAAGCAAGAGTAGAGCAAAAACACACCAAACTGAAAGAAAACCTACACTAACCAAAGTAAACAAAAGCAAAATAGAAAGGGAAACCTACTCTAACCAAAGCAAAGCAAAGCAAACAAAACAGAAAGGAAACCTAATCTAACTATATACAAGAAAAGAGATGAAAACAACTCAAGACTTGAAATAATGCTTTATGTACTACCCATTGATAGGCAGTGGGATATCCTCCCCAGTGAGATTTTTCAAGCAGAAAGCATTATCTCCTAGGATCTCTGAAATTTGGTAAGGGCCAAGCCAAAATTTGTCAAATTTACCATGCTCCCCCTTACAGTCATGGGCTTTATCCCAGTAGAGAACCAAGTCAAAAATCCTAAAGGCTTTTACCTTGGCTCTTCTATCAAACCACCTTTTGACTACACCCTGATGTTTGGAAAAGTTTTCTAAGGCTTCATCTCTTCTTTCTTCAAGGTGTAACAACTCCTGTAGGCAGGCTTCATGCCTGCTTTCTTCATCATAATATTTATTAATGAACTGTAAGGTAGGGATCCTCAATTGAATTGGAAATACGGGTTCCAAGCCATACACAAGATGATAAGGGGAGGTCCCTATAGAATTCTTCTATCTTGTACGATCTTCCCATAAAGCAAATCTAAGCTGAGTGTGCCAATCCTTGGGATTCTTCTCTAGTAACTTATGGATGACTATTAAGAGGTTCTTATTGGAAGACTCAGCCAACCCATTACCTTGTGGATAGTAATTAGATGCAGATTTTATTATGATCCCATGATCAAAAGCCTAGTTATAAAATTTCAATGACGCAAATGTAGGACCATTATCACAAATCAAAGATAAAGGACATCCAAAGCAATTGATAATACTTGATTCAATGAAATCTATTACCACTTCAGAAGTACACTGTTTGCACACAAGAGCTTCAATCCATTGTGTAAAATAATCAGTAATAGTGAGAATATACATGTGACCCATAGAAGAAGGTGGATTGATGGGACATATGAAGTCCATCCCCCATTGTGCAAAAGGTTTTACCTCAAAGATCGGCTGAAATGGAAGAGCTGCATACTTTTCTTTGGTTGCTGCAGTCTAGCACACATGGAAAGTTCTGACATGACTGTGTGTGTCCTTGAACAATGTAGACCAATAATAACCATCCCTTAAAATCTGATTTGCAGTGGCATGTGTAGATCCGTGGCCAGTACCATATCTATCATGAAATTCAGCTATGACTCTCTCTGCTTCATGTCTTCCTAAGCACCTCAGGTAGATACCTTCATGATTTTTTCTTATATAGAAGAGCTCCCTTCAGCATGAAACTATCACTCTTCAAACGTAATTCCCTTCTCTATACTGCATTAAGATGGTCAGGGCACCTTTGAGTCAGGGGATAATGAACAATATCATTATACCATTCCCCAGGAAAAACATCTTCTAGATTATAATGCTGGGCTACAAGATTAGGGCCTATTTCTACCATTTTCCTTGTAATTCCTTGCCCTCTTACCAACTTCATGGGTTGAATCTCAATATTGTATTCCTGTAACATAGTTACCCACTTAGCTCTGCACTCTCCTAGCTCATTCTGCATCAACAACAGCTTAACTGCAGGATCAGGAACTATTGCAATGACCTTGTTTCTGAGGATATAGTGTCTAAATTTCTTCACAGCTCTGACTAAGGCGTAAGCCTGCTTCTCTATGCTTGGGTACATTAGTTCAACATATTTCAATGGTGCACTCATAAATGCTACGGGATGTTCATTTCCTTGATCATATTTTTGGGTCAACATAGCAACACAGGAGTGGTCAAAAGAAAATGAATATATATATAACAACTTAGCATAGTCTGGACTCACCAAAAATAGAGCTTCAACAATAGCCCTTTTTATCTTTGCAAATGCGTCCTTAGCTTCTGCACTCCACTCAACTTTGGCTTCCTGCTTCAACATTGCATTCAGTGGCTTGACTATTTATGTGAATCCAGTGATGAAATTCCTTACAAAGTTGATTTTACCAAAGAATGACTTCATTTCTTTCTTGCTAGCAGGAGGTGGGATGTTGAGTATAGCTTCCACTCATTCTAGATCAATGGAAATTCCTTTTTCATAGATAACATGCCCCAACAATTTTCCCTCCGTAACTCCAAAGATGCATTTCTTTGGATTGAGAGATATACCAAACTCTCTACATTTCTAAAACACCTTGCACAAATCTATGATATGATCACCTCTCTTCTTGGAAAAGACTGTCAAATCATCCATATAAATGATTATGCATTTACCAATTATGTCTTTAAAGACAATGTCCATGGCCCTCTGAAATGTGGCTCCAACATTGATCAAACCGAAGGGTATTCTTCTGTAGGAAAAAGTGCTACATTTGGTGGTGAAATTAGTCTTATGTCTATCTTCATATTGCACCATAACCTATTTGTACCCTAAGTAGCCATCCAAGAAAGACATCATCTAAGATCCATTGACAATTTGAAGTACTTCATCCAGTGATGGTACTGGATAATTATCCTTTAATGATGCTCTATTGAGGTTCCTAAAATCCACACACAACTTGATTTCACCATTCTTTTTTTGCACTGGAACCAGGTTCACCACCCAGGTGGAATGTCTAATTGGGAATATGATTCTGGCAGATAATAGCTTTTGTACTTCCTTCTAAATTATGAGTTCTAGTAGAGCATTGATGGGCCTCTGCCTCTGCCTGAAGGGTCTTACTCCTAGATTGAGAGGGATAGTGTGAGTTATGATTGATGTGTCATAGGTCTTTCAATCTTCATAACTCTAGGCTATCACATGTTAATATGTATGTAATGCATCGATTATTCCTTTTCTCTATTCTGGAGTACATACTTTACCAATGAAGACATTCCTGACATCCTCATGAGTTCCCATATTATACTTTTCACATTGTCCACTGATGGAATCTTTCTTGGCATCTTGTTCCTGATCTCTAACCTTATCTAGATCAAAAATCCTCTCTAACTGCACCATTCCTCTAGGAATAGTATTGGTTTTCAAATTAACTACTCCTTCCAGATCCATCTCTACTTCTTGGAGTTCAATTTCATCAATAATTTGAGAAGCAAAGACATCTGAGCTTGTGATAAAATATAAGATATGCTTATCATCTTCAAATACTAGGAAATTGGTGATATTGTCATGTACTAAAGGTATTGGGGTTAACTCCACTGTAAATTTCTTCAATCCAGAAAGAGACAGAGGTTGCAATGTACTAGTTTCCTGAGCAAGGGAGTCAGCTATCTGGTTTTTACTTTGTGGTATCAACTGAATGTTGAAGGCATCAAACCCTTCAATAAGGTCCCATACCCTATGTCTATAATTGTTCATTCTTCTATCATGACAAGAGTATTGTCTCCTAACTTGCTTTACCACTAACTCAGAATCCCCAAAGAATTGCAGAATCTTAACCTTTTTCTTTAGTGCCATTAGCAACCCATGGACCAAAGCCTCATATTCTACTACATTATTCGTACAATGAAATTGAAGTCTATGAGCAGCAAAGAAAGTCCTGCCTTTTGGACTGATTAGCTCAAATCCTGCTCCAACTCCTTGCTTTGATTTGGATCCATCAAATCTTAAAGTCCAACAACCAGCCACTGTAGATTTCCTTACTGTATCTCTTGCATTGTTGCTACTAGAAGGTTTTTTAGAAAGCATCACTTTCTTTCCCTTGGGATCCTCCTGAACATTCTAGATATCAATTTTGACTACTGGGGTGGGGTTAATACATTTTTGCACTTGCTCCACTGCAATCTGACATAAAAAACAATCCAATTCAGAATGGGAGGCATTATGAACTTTGCACCAATTTGGAAAAAGAAAATCTCTAAAATTCATTTCCCTGCCCAACTGAATCTGATCCTCAATGCACTTCTGAATGAATTCCTGGAAGTTATCTAGTAGGCCCAACTAATTATCTTTAGGATTATCATCATTTTCAACTAGTTCCACCAAGGCTTCAGTACTATTGGATTCTGTTGTAAGGTTGATAGGTGTTGTGTGGAACATAAGGACTTCCTCTACATCTAACTCCTTAAAAGGGGTTGCAAGCACATAATTTCCCATACTTTCTTCTGATATCATAATTTCATTGGAGGTATTATGATATTCTATAATCATGTATTTCATTATGGGTTCTTTTTCAATTCTAATCTGGTTTGGTAGTCCCTTCTAGGGAAGCCACCTATGAGAGTTATCAGTTGATACATATCCATTCAAGGCCCTAATAAAGTCTCTTCCCAAAATCAGGCCATAAGCATTAGGTATATCTGCCACCTGTATATTAATAACCTATTGAATCCTAGGATCAAAAGCAACCTCCATATGAATCATATTTAATTCCCATACAACATTAACTTCAGTTCTATCTAATTGTGTAACTTTCTTTTGGGAATCAACAGGAGTAATACCCAAAGCTCGACAGACACCAAAGGGCATTACATTGGTAGAGGCACCTGAATCCAACAAACAGTTGTGCAAGTTCTTACCAAATATGCGAACAGAGATCAAGAATGGAGGAGTGTTTGTTTTCCCTTGAAATAGAGTTAAGGGAGTATCTACTTGAGCAACTTGATTTTTGTCCTTCTCCTTTCTCTTATCTCCAGGAGGCATGTGGACTTGATTATGAGTCTAATTTTTCCTTCCTACCAACTAAGAATTGGATGTTTTATTGACACTTTCACTAATTGATTTATCTTGTGATATGGAATTTACATTATAAGCTCCTAAAACTGCATTCCTAATGGTTGGAACTCTCAATAACTCAAATGCAGAGAGGCTTGCCTTTAGCTTCTCGAGTTCTTCTGCAACATATATAGCTAGTTGTTCCTCACTCAGATCAGCAAGGGTCTCCTTTGGGTATTCCACTACCCTGTCTTTGCTTGCATCAACACCTCTCCCTTTTGACATGTCCATATTCCTTTGATCCTTAGATAAATATTACCTAGACACTAGAGGATATGGCGGATTATTGTTGGCATTAGGATTTGGAGGTGTTGTGAAGTTGTTTGGTGGAATGGAGGTGGTGAAGGGGCCTCCAGCCTATGGATGTCTATGCAGTAGGTCTCTCAAATCATAATTCTTGATAGTCCTCTAGAAGGTGGTGCAAGAGCACCCAGGACCTACAGGGAACACTCCAAGAATCAAGAGAGAGCAGGGGTCAGGAGGACCTTCCAAGCATGTCAAAGCATTAATTATAATGTGTTGAAGCCTATAATGGCATTTGAATTGAATGAGTGTGCTAAAGGTGTTAAAGGTTTCAAGATTCCTGATAAGGAATCCAGTCAAAAATGCAATGTAAGGGGCAAAGTATGTTTTAAGGGATTTGATTAAATGTTCTTAGGCTTTAGATAGGTTAAATAAGCTTGGATATTAAATATCCAATGGTCTTTAGGTGATGCCTATTAATATATTTCAAGATTGTTATTTCAAAATTTCAAATTTTGTTTGGGCGGGAAAGTGAGTTTAGGGGCTTAATTGGCTTTAATGAAGTGGGAACCGATTTTTGTTGGTTGGGACAGTTTTGTAGTTGGTCTATAACCCCAGGGAATTCAATTGTACGGGATTGGATGAAGGATTGAAGGACATTGTACAGACTGTTTCCAAGAAAGGGTAGAAAATCACTATTTTTTTTTGCATTTTTCTCTTGTGTTTTGCAGTCTATTGAATTCTTTTTGAAGTTTCATTAAATGTGAAGGACTAAGCATTAGAAATTTCATGTTTTCAAATTGTTGAATGCTCTGAAAGTTCATAAAAATCAATTCTAGCACGTGTTCTTGCTGACTGTCTACAGGAAAAGGCTGAAATAGACTGTTTTGAGGGTCTTTCAATGAAAGAATGATCCATTTCAAGGAATGTATGACTGGAACCTTGTGAAATGGATCTAACCTGACTTGTACAAACTGAAACTAACCAAAAAATATGCAGGAAAAGGTGGAAAATTGACTGTGCACAGTGAATTGGCAAAGGAAGAGGGAAGAAAGTTGACCCTAGGGTATAGCAGTGAACAAACTGCCTTAATAAGAGGCATATTTCTGAGTTCTAGTAGTTGTGAAATGATGAAAGGATGGTGAGAAGTCAAAAACCAAGACCTAGAAGTGATAGGGCCAAATTAGGGAGGGTTTTGTAGTTGGGCATGTTGTGAGTATTCTTGTAGACTAAAAGTGTGAAAATCTTTGATTTGGGAGTATTTTAGGAGACTGTTGAGAGTTTCAAGGCCAGGAGACAGATCTAAAGATGGGTTGCTTTGTTAAATAGGGCTAATTAGGCCTAATTTCAAGGAAACAGCAGGGTTAGAAGCAAGAAGGTCTGAAACAAGTGGTGCAAGTAAGTTGATATGTTGTTAGGCATCACAAAACACACTTGATACAATCTTTAAGTTGGAGGTTAAAGTGCAAAGTTTGAGAGAAAAGACAGTATTCCATCGCCAAAGGCCTAATAGGGCTAGTAGGAATGGTTGAGCAGCAGAAAGGAGTTTTGTTCAAAATATTGGTTAGGGTTTGAAACCCATTTGAATCAAGTTTATTTAAGGTCTGGTGAATTCATTTCAGTGATTGAAAGTCACAAGGGGAGGCAGAACATCCTTAATTGCAAGGTGAAGACCCTATTTCCAAGTTGGAGACTAGTTGAGAAATTGAAGAGCAAAGCTTTGTTAATCTTTAATTCTTGTGAAATTTTTGAGATCCCTGACCCTCTGCATCAGAGTGGTATCAGAGCAGTGATTAGATCCTTTAGGGGTTGGAGAAATAGCAATGGCACCAAAAAACCAATTGGCAAGAGAGTTGGAAGAGTTGAAGGAGATCTTGGAGAGGGAGAGAAGAGAAAGAAGGGAACAAGAAGCAGCAAGAGCAAGAGAGGAAAGGCTATGGAGAAGAGAAAGAGACACTATGCAGGCAAGGATCAATAACCTTGAGAGGAGTAGGAGGAGAGAAGACCAAGAAGACCAAGAAAACAATGAGGAGGATGAAGAGCATGTGAGGGAAAATCAGGAACAGCAAGCTGATGATACAGAGGACCTTGAAGAAAGGAGGTTAGTAAGGTTATTGAAGGCAGTACAGGGTCATGGAGGGAAGAGTCACATAGACTTACCTATCTATCAAGGGAAGATGGATAGTGAAGAGGTATTGGGATGGCTTGATGCCATGGAAAACTACTTTGAATTTGAGGAGATGGATGAAGAAAGGAAAGTCAAGTTTGCTAAAACCAAGTTGAGAGGCACAGCATTGACATGGTGGACAAGTTTCCAGAATGATAGGATGGCTAGAGGATTGGCAAAGGTCTCTACATGGTCAAGGATGAAGAGTTTGGTCAAGGAGCAGTTTTTACCATCTGATTATACCATTCATGTGAAAAGAATGAGGCAAAATTTAAAGCAAAAGGACTTGGATGTGATGTCCTATACTGAGCAATTTCACAAGCTTAGTATTAGAGGAGGATATGAGGAAGAAGATGAGAAGATAGCCAGATACATCAATGGCTTAAGGTACAATCTGCAAGATGAGATTGGTTTGCAATTGCCAAGAACATTGGGAGAATGTTTTCAGTTGGCCATTAGAGCAGAAGAAAAGGTGAAAAGGAAGCAAGAAAGATCAAACAATGGTGGAAGAGGAGGTAGTTCAAATAGGGGCAGAGGTAATAGAGAGCAAGGACAAGGCAGTAATGATAAAAGCAGCAATGACAAGGGTAAGGAGATATTTTTTGATCAAAGAGGTGGATACACTCCAAGAGGAGGAGGCAGATTTGGACAAGGTAGAGGACCATTCACAGGTAGATGTTTTAATTGCAATGAACCAGGGCATCCTTCCTTCAAATGTCCTAAGTGGGAACAAGCTGATAAAGGCAGAGAAAGGAGAGCTACCTTGGTGCAAGAAGAAGAAGATAAGAAGGAGGAACCAAAAACATTTATGGCAGACCCTGTGACTGATGGTGAGTTTCTCATGATCAAGCAAGGAGAAAGGCTTCATCAAGAACCAAAGGTAACCATTTTCAAAACAAATTGGCTCAGTCATGGTAAGATCTACAGATTGCTCATAGATTCAGGGTCACATAGCAATTTAGTTTCACTTGATATGGTAACCAAGCTAGGGATTGAAACTTTTGATCATCCTACTCCCTACAAGGCCACTTGGGTAACTCAAGGACAACATGTAGAGATTGGTAAGAGGGCTTTTGTTGATTTCTCAATTGGTTCATATCATGATAGGGTGCTTTGTGATGTTATTCCTATGACTTGTGGTCATATTATCTTGGGAAGGCCATGGCAGTATGTTAGAAGAACTTTGCATGATGGGTTTCTTAACACCTATTTGGTTCACAAGGGAGATGTTAAATATCAGTTGGTTCCTTTACCTTTGGAACAGTCTAATGAGAGGTTTGTAATCTGTTTTGAGAAGAGTTTGCAGGTGAATAAGCAGGGTGAAACAGGGGAAGGCATTGGCAAACTGAAAAGTGGCGAGTTGCAGCAGGGTTATGAGGTGGATAGTCCATCAAATCAGTCCTTGTGGGATCTGAATAGTATCAAGATTGGTAGCATTGAATGCCCTATCAATGAGGGTAATAGTGGTGAAGTTCTTCCACAAAGGAGGCATTGGAATGAGGGCAGCAATAGGGCACAAGAACTCACTGTTTTCAAGCAGCAAAGAGGACACACTAATCCTTGTTTTGATTCTGTCAAGAATGCAGATTGGTAGAAGAGAAAAATAGTAACTTTAGGGGAATACCTGCCTTCTCATTGGAAGATGAAAGCACATATGAGCAAGAAATTTCTTAGTGGAAACACATGGGACACTTCTTGGGACAAGAGTTCTTTCTTTCCTAGGGAGAATGGTGCAGGAGCACCCAGGACCTGCAGGGAACACTCCAAGAATTAGGAGAGAGCAGGGGTCAGGAGGACCTTCCAAGAATGTCAAAGAATTAATTATAATGTGTTGAAGCCTATAATGGCATTTGAATTGAATGAGTGTGCTAAAGGTGTTAAAGGTTTCAAGATTCCTGATAAGGAATCCAATCAAAAATGCAATGTAAGGGGAAAAATATGTTTTAAGGGATTTGATTAAATGTTCTTAGGCTTTAGATAGGTTAAATAAGCTTGGATATTAAATATCCAATGGTCTTTAGGTGATTCCTATTAATATATTTCAAGATTGTTATTTCAAAATTTCAAATTTTGTTTGGGCGGGAAAGTGAGTTTAGGGGCTTAATTGGCTTTAATGAAGTGGGAACTGATTTTTGTTGGTTGGGACAGTTTTTTAGTTGGTCTATAACCCCAGGGAATTCAATTG
>VDFB02267630.1:0-18366 GCA_007258455.2 Sequoia sempervirens | reverse complement strand
AGGAGAGAGTAGGGGTCAGGAGGACCTTCCAAGCATGTCAAAGCATTAATTATAATGTGTTGAAGCCTATAATGGCATTTGAATTGAATGAGTGTGCTAAAGGTGTTAAAGGTTTCAAGATTCCTGATAAGGAATCCAGTCAAAAATGCAATGTAAGGGGCAAAGTATGTTTTAAGGGATTTGATTAAATGTTCTTAGGCTTTAGATAGGTTAAATAAGCTTGGATATTAAATATCCAATGGTCTTTAGGTGATGCCTATTAATATATTTCAAGATTGTTATTTCAAAATTTCAAATTTTGTTTGGGCGGGAAAGTGAGTTTAGGGGCTTAATTGGCTTTAATGAAGTGGGAACCGATTTTTGTTGGTTGGGACAGTTTTGTAGTTGGTCTATAACCCCAGGGAATTCAATTGTACGGGATTGGATGAAGGATTGAAGGACATTGTACAGACTGTTTCCAAGAAAGGGTAGAAAATCACTATTTTTTTTTGCATTTTTCTCTTGTGTTTTGCAGTCTATTGAATTCTTTTTGAAGTTTCATTAAATGTGAAGGACTAAGCATTAGAAATTTCATGTTTTCAAATTGTTGAATGCTCTGAAAGTTCATAAAAATCAATTCTAGCACGTGTTCTTGCTGACTGTCTACAGGAAAAGGCTGAAATAGACTGTTTTGAGGGTCTTTCAATGAAAGAATGATCCATTTCAAGGAATGTATGACTGGAACCTTGTGAAATGGATCTAACCTGACTTGTACAAACTGAAACTAACCAAAAAATATGCAGGAAAAGGTGGAAAATTGACTGTGCACAGTGAATTGGCAAAGGAAGAGGGAAGAAAGTTGACCCTAGGGTATAGCAGTGAACAAACTGCCTTAATAAGAGGCATATTTTTGAGTTCTAGTAGTTGTGAAATGATGAAAGGATGGTGAGAAGTCAAAAACCAAGACCTAGAAGTGATAGGAAACCCTAAAAACAAAAAGCCCTAGTTTTAAGCCAAATTAGGGAGGGTTTTGTAGTTGGGCATGTTGTGAGTATTCTTGTAGACTAGAAGTGTGAAAATCTTTGATTTGGGAGTATTTTAGGAGATTGTTGAGAGTTTCAAGGCCAGGAGACAGATCTAAAGATGGGTTGCTTTGTTAAATAGGGCTAATTAGGCCTAATTTCAAGGAAACAGCAGGGTTAGAAGCAAGAAGGTCTGAAACAAGTGGTGCAAGTAAGTTGATATGTTGTTAGGCATCACAAAACACACTTGATACAATCTTTAAGTTGGAGGTTAAAGTGCAAAGTTTGAGAGAAAAGACAGTATTCCATCGCCAAAGGCCTAATAGGGCTAGTAGGACTGGTTGAGCAGCAGAAAGGAGTTTTGTTCAAAATATTGGTTAGGGTTTGAAACCATTTGAATCAAGTTTATTTAAGGTCTGGTGAATTCATTTCAGTGATTGAAAGTCACAAGGGGAGGCAGAACATCCTTAATTGCAAGGTGAAGACCCTATTTCCAAGTTGGAGACTAGTTGAGAAATTGAAGAGCAAAGCTTTGTTAATCTTTAATTCTTGTGAAATTTTTGAGATCCCTGACCCTCTACATCAGAGTGGTATCAGAGCAGTGATTAGATCCTTTAGGGGTTGGAGAAATAGCAATGGCACCAAAAAACCAATTGGCAAGAGAGTTGGAAGAGTTGAAGGAGATCTTAGAGAGGGAGAGAAGAGAAAGAAGGGAACAAGAAGCAGCAAGAGCAAGAGAGGAAAGGCTATGGAGAAGAGAAAGAGACACTATGCAAGCAAGGATCAATAACCTTGAGAGGAGTAGGAGGAGAGAAGACCAAGAAGACCAAGAAAACAATGAAGAGGATGAAGAGCATGTGAGGGTAAATCAGGAACAGCAAGCTGATGATACAGAGGACCCTGAGGAAAGGAGGTTAGTGAGGCTATTGAAGGCAGTACAGGTTCATGGAGGGAAGAGTCACATAGACTTACCTATCTATCAAGGGAAGATGGATAGTGAAGAGGTATTGGGATGGCTTGATGCCATGGAAAACTACTTTGAATTTGAGGAGATGGATGAAGAAAGGAAAGTCAAGTTTGCTAAAACCAAGTTGAGAGGCACATCATTGACATGGTGGACAAGTTTCCAGAATGATAGGATGGCTAGAGGATTGGCAAAGGTCTCTACATGGGCAAGAATGAAGAGTTTGGTCAAGGAGCAATTTTTACCATCTGATTATACCATTCATGTGAAAAGAATGAGGCAGAATTTAAAGCAAAAGGACTTGGATGTGATGTCCTATACTGAGCAATTTCACAAGCTTAGTATTAGAGGAGGATATGAGGAAGAAGATGAGAAGATAGCCAGGTACATCAATGGCTTAAGGTACAATCTGCAAGATGAGATTGGTTTACAATTGCCAAGAACATTGGGAGAATGTTTTCAGTTGGCCATTAGAGCAGAAGAAAAGGTGAAAAGGAAGCAAGAAAGATCAAACAATGGTGGAAGAGGAGGTAGTTCAAATAGGGGCAGAGGTAATAGAGAGCAAGGACAAGGCAGTAATGATAAAAGCAGCAATGACAAGGGTAAGGAGATATTTTTTGATCAAAGAGGTGGATACACTCCAAGAGGAGGAGGCAGATTTGGACAAGGTAGAGGACCATTCACAGGCAGATGTTTTAATTGCAATGAACCAGGGCATCCTTCCTTCAAATGTCCTAAGTGGGAACAAGCTGATAAAGGCAGAGAAAGGAGAGCTACCTTGGTGCAAGAAGAAGAAGATAAGAAGGAGGAACCAAGAACACTCATGGCAGACCCTGTGACTGATGGTGAGTTTCTCATGATCAAGCAAGGAGAAAGGCTTCATCAAGAACCAAAGGTAACCATTTTCAAAACAAATTGTCTCATTCATGGTAAGATATGCAGGTTGCTTATAGATTCAGGGTCACATAGCAATTTAGTTTCAGTTGATATGGTAACCAAGCTAGGGATTGAAACTTTTGATCATCCTACTCCCTACAAGGCCACTTGGGTAACTCAAGGATAGCATGTAGAGATTGGTAAGAGAGATTTTGTTGATTTCTCAATTGGTTCATATCATGATAGGGTGCTTTGTGATGTTATTCCTATGACTTGTGGTCATATTATCTTGGGAAGGCCATGGCAGTATGTTAGAAGAACTTTGCATGATGGGTTTCTTAACACCTATTTGGTGCACAAGGGAGATGTTAAATATCAGTTGGTTCCTTTACCTTTGGAATAGTCTAATGATAGGTTTGTAATCTATTTTGAGAAGAGTTTGCAGGTGAATAAGCAAGGTGAAACAGGGGAAGGCATTGGCAAACTAAAAAGTGGTGAGTTGCAGCAGGGTTATGAGGTGGATAGTCCATCAAATCAGTCCTTGTGGGATCTGAATAGTATCAAGATTGGTAGCATTGAATGCCCTATCAATGAGGGTAATAGTGGTGAAGTTCTTCCACAAAGGAGGCATTGGAATGAGGGCAGCAATAGGGCACAAGAACTCACTGTTTTCAAGCAGCAAAGAGGACACACTAATCCTTGTTTTGATTCTGTCAAGAATGCAGATTGGCAGAAGAGAAAAACAAGTAACTTTAGGGGACTACCTGCCTTCTCATTGGAAGATGAAAGCACATATGAGCAAGAAATTTCTTAGTGGCAACACATGGGACACTTCTTGGGACAAGAGTTCTTTCTTTCCTAGGGAGAATGGTGCAGGAGCACCCAGGACCTTCAGGGAACACTCCAAGAATCAGGAGAGAGCAGGGGTCAGGAGGACCTTCCAAGCATGTCAAAGCATTAATTATAATGTGTTGAAGCCTATAATGGCATTTGAATTGAATGAGTGTGCTAAAGGTGTTAAAGGTTTCAAGATTCCTGATAAGGAATCCAATCAAAAATGCAATGTAAGGGGAAAAGTATGTTTTAAGGGATTTGATTAAATGTTCTTAGGCTTTAGATAGGTTAAATAAGCTTGGATATTAAATATCCAATGGTCTTTAGGTGATTCCTATTAATATATTTCAAGATTGTTATTTCAAAATTTCAAATTTTGTTTGGGCGGGAAAGTGAGTTTAGGGGCTTAATTGGCTTTAATGAAGTGGGAACCGATTTTTGTTGGTTGGAACAGTTTTGTAGTTGGTCTATAACCCCAGGGAATTCAATTGTATGGGATTGGATGAAGGATTGAAGGACATTGTACGGACTGTTTCCAAGAAAGGGCAGAAAATCACTATTTTTTGCATTTTTCTCTTGTGTTTTGCAGTCTATTGAATTCTTTTTGAAGTTTCATTAAATGTGAAGGACTAAGCATTAGAAATTTCATGTTTTCAAATTGTTGAATGCTCTGAAAGTTCATAAAAATCAATTCTAGCACGTGTTCTTGCTGACTGTCTACAGGAAAAGGCTGAAATAGACTATTTTGAGGGTCTTTCAATGAAAGAATGATCCATTTCAAGGAATGTATGACTGGAACCCTGTGAAATGGATCTAACCTGACTTGTACAAACTGAAACTAACCAAAAAATATGCAGGAAAAGGTGGAAAATTGACTGTGCACAGTGAATTGGCAAAGGAAGAGGGAAGAAAGTTGACCCTAGGGTATAGCAGTGAGCAAACTGCCTTAATAAGAGGCATATTTCTGAGTTCTAGTAGTTGTGAAATGATGAAAGGATGGTGAGAAGTCAAAAACCAAGACCTAGAAGTGATAGGAAACCCTAAAAACAAAAAATCCCTAGTTTTAAGCCAAATTAGGGAGGGTTTTGTAGTTGGGCATGTTGTGAGTATTCTTGTAGACTAAAAGTGTGAAAATATTTGATTTGGGAGTATTTTAGGAGACTGTTGAGAGTTTCAAGGCCAGGAGACAGATCTAAAGATGGGTTGCTTTGTTAAATAGGGCTAATTAGGCCTAATTTCAAGGAAACAGCAGGGTTAGAAGCAAGAAGGTCTGAAACAAGTGGTGCAAGTAAGTTGATATGTTGTTAGGCATCACAAAACACACTTGATACAATCTTTAAGTTGGAGGTTAAAGTGCAAAGTTTGAGAGAAAAGACAGTATTCCATCGCCAAAGGCCTAATAGGGCTAGTAGGACTGGTTGAGCAGCAGAAAGGAGTTTTGTTCAAAATATTGGTTAGGGTTTGAAACCCATTTGAATCAAGTTTATTTAAGGTCTGGTGAATTCATTTCAGTGATTGAAAGTCACAAGGGGAGGCAGAACATCCTTAATTGCAAGGTGAAGACCCTATTTCCAAGTTGGAGACTAGTTGAGAAATTGAAGAGCAAAGCTTTGTTAATCTTTAATTCTTGTGAAATTTTTGAGATCCCCCGACCTCCGTGAGCTTCTAATAAAGTAACCTAGAAATATTCTTTCATCACTTCTTGCATCAAACTTTCCTATATCATCATCTCTCTCGATGTAGCATTTTCTTCCAAAGATCTTGAAATATTTAATAGTAGGCTTATAACCAAACCATAATTCAAAAGGAGTCTTACCAGAATTACCATTTACATTTACCTGGTTCAAATTATACACAACAGTGCTTACTGGTTCACTCCAATAGATGTGAGGCACATTTCCTTCAATCATCATTGTTCTAGCAGCATCCATAATTGCTCTATTCTTTCTCTTAGCAACACCATTTTGTTGAGGGGTTCGGGGAGCAGATAGTTGTTTTCTAATTCCATGCTCTTCATAGAAAGGATTAAACTCCTTGGAGGTGAACTCACCACCTCTTTCTGACCTTAGGCATTTGATTTTTAGACCTTTCTCATATTTTTCCATAGCTTTGAAGCTTTTGAACTTTTCTAATGCTTCACATTTTTCTCTTAAGAAAGCAACCCATATCATTCTAGAGTGATCATCAATAAGTAGCATAAATTACCTTTCACCATGGAGACTTTTGACTCTGGAAGGACCACATAGATCAGTATGTACCAACTCCAGCAATCCATTGGAATGATGTTGTTTGCTCTGAAAAGAAACTCTAGTCTATTTTCCCATCTGACACTCTTTGTAAATTTTTCTAGCAGGCTTCACTAGCTTAGGTAGATCTCTTACTGCTTGAATGAAACTTATTTTGACAATGTTATCAAAATTCACATGACACAGCCTTCTATGCCATAACCATCTTTCATCTACTTGAGCAATTAGACAACTTTCACTAGCAGCATTCAGGTGAAAAATATTACCTTCTATTTTTTTTCCTGAGGCAATTACATTTCTAAAGCTTCCATATATCCTACATATTCCATCTTTGAATTGAAGATCATAACCTTTGTTGACCATCTTTCCAACACTCAGTAGGTTGTGCTCAAAGCCTCCAACCTAAAGAACATCATCAATGTTATGCTTACCACCAAGACAAATAGATCCTCTACCATGAATCACTCAAGAATTATTATCTCCAAATCTTACAACCCCACTGTCATACTTCTCTAGACTTACAAATTTTCTTTTGTCACCAGTTATATGATGTGAGCATCTATTGTCAATGACCCAATCATCCTTTTCTTCAATTCAGGTTGCAAGAGCTTTCTCGACTTTAGAAAATTCAGTAGCTATAGGACTATTTTCCTTGATAGCAATGAAAACCCAATCATCTTCATTTGCATTATCTTTGTCAGATTCATCATCAATCACACCTTCTTCAAAAAAGTAACATTTCTTTTGAAATCTAGATTTGTAAGGCTTAGATCTAGGAACTCTTTCAGGACACCTTTATGCAAAATGACCTATTTTACTGCAAGAAAAACATTTGATAGGAAACTTTCCTTTATACTTACCTTGTCCTCTACCTTCTTTCTTTACTATCAATGCTTCCAAATATTCTACCTCTCTTTCTTCATCTTCAAGTTGTTTCATTTCTTCCTCATACTTGAATGAATTTCTAGAAATCTCTCTCGGATCATATCTTTGCTTGTTTCTTCTAGATACAGTAGCCTTGAAAGCAGTTTCAGTCTTAGGAACAAAATCACCAAATTCACTCAACTCAAAGGTAGCAAGTTTACCAATCAGTGTGTTCCTTGTCACATTCGTCAATGATCTAGTTTCTTCAATAGCATGAGCCTTTGCTTTGTAGGAGGGAGGTAATGATCTGAGCACTTTAGCCACAATTTCTTCCTCATCTAGGGTACCACCAACACATCTAATACCCATCACTAGTTCATTTACTCTTTACATAAAAGAAGAAATATTTTTATCTTCACCCATCTTTATATTTTCATACTTTCCTTTCAAACTTTGTAGCTTAGCCATCTTCACATGTACATCTCCTTCATACAAAGTTTACAGCTTCGTCCACATCTCATGAGCTATCTTCAGACCTAACACATTTGTCATTTTTGAATCTGTTAAAGCACTCAGCAAGGCTTCCATAGCCCTAAAATTATTCTCAACCTCTTTAATCTCATTAGCAGTGGAAGGACCATTCTGAGGAATAACATATATGTTCTTTGTAATTATTCAGAAGGGTTCACCAATACACTTCAAATGACACTCCATTCAAGCTTTCCACAATGAGTAATTTGTTCCATCAAATCTAGGACTATCCTTCTTGTATGATGCCATCTCAGATCACCTCAAGCTTTTAAAATTCTTTAGAGGAACATGCTCTGACACCAATTGTTGGAAAAAAAAGGACAAACAACTAAGAGGGGGTTGAATCAGTTGTCACAGAATACTTAAATCTTTTCCAACTTTATTTAACTCAATCTCAGATATAATGAATAAACAATAAACCATAAACATTCAACACATCAGAAACATAGAGAACACCAATATTTTTTATGTGGAAACTCTATTGGGGGAAAAACCATGATGGAGGTTAGTCCACAATATTATACCCTGTTAAAAGTATAATGAGAAATAATGGGAATACACATGCATTCAAGAACACTGCCTAGAGCTCATTGCTCAAATACAAAAGAGGACTCACTATCCAAAGAAAAGTTTGGACTAAAAACATCCAAATTGTGAACTGAGAAAATAGCTTCTACACAAGCCTGATTATAGTTCCAGTTAAGCACAAAAAAACCTTCTTCACTTTTCACTCAAACTTTTTCACACTTTGCTCAATCTTCTTCACACTTTGCTCTGCAATCAAATGATATTCGCACATATACGCATGGGAGCACACTACTTAGCACACTTTACACCGATGAAACAATATCTCTTATATATCTGCAACATGAGATTACATCAACAACTTAGTCAGCCAGAAATATAGAACATATTTTCAATGTCAGCCCAAATTTACAAATAAATTTTCAATGTTAATCCACCAAGGTCAGCCACAACATAGTGGAGACCCAAATTAACAAATCCACCACAAAAAGACTTCAATTAATTTCTCCTCAAAGATTCACCACATGTTACACCCATCATGTCGGCCAAGAACATGAAAAATTGAACATACAAAAAAAAAATCTTCGACCACAAGCACATCGATCAATGTGGATACACATACCACAAAGATAGAGCATGATCTAGAAACATCCAAGAACACCAAGAAATAACAGAGAAACATCCACAACAAATATAATTACCAGAATTATACCAACTTTAATCAAGAACATTGACAAAGACCACAGAAACACTGTCAGAACATAGATCTTCATAATTTTGAAAAAAAATTCTTGTGAACCTCTAAAAATTTTGGAGGATGGACTAGATACATTCAAAAATAAACCCTTTAGTCCACAACAATTGAGCTTCAATGTATAGAACAAGACACCTTCATGACCTTCACAGTTCCACTAGGAACCTATAATACTTTCTTTTACAATTTTCTCAATATCCTCGACATAGACAGCCTTCAATACATCAAATGCTAATAGTGTTGACATCAATGACAGCCACATATCAGCCACATAACCACAACATCCAACACATGCATCTATCTTCATTTCCCACAAGCCAAAATAAATCTCAGGATTCTTTCACTCAAGTTAATGATCCCATCCAACCACCTTCATCTATCATACCTTCTACATCTAATGATTCATGCCAATCTCTCAATCCAAAACATGATAACATAGAATCCTCTATACCTAAAAATAAAAGCATTCTTTCCACTCCATCCAATGATACCAAAACTCCACAAGTTATTCCAATCCTTGACCAAGACCACATCTCTCAAGAATTTTATGATGATCCCCTCCTTTCACTTTTCATCCACAAGGATTCCCTTCCATCTCAAGAGAAAAGTATCCTTCCAAGTCCTCCTTCCACTCTATTTGATGAATCCATACCATCTCAAGATTCCATTGCATCCCAAGAGCATGATAATTATTCCATCATATCTAATGATGTCCTACCATCCGATGATCAAGATATAATTTCTACAAAATCTCATGATTCCCTTCCTCATCAAGATCAAGATATGCTTCCATGCAAGGATACCCTTTCATTCCATGAGGATGTTCATCCTTCTCAAGATCAAGATATTCCTTTCATACCACTTCACAATGATTTCGTACCTAGTAAAGAGAAAGCTACTCCATCTTCCACACCTCATACTCCTTTTCCAAGTCAAGATCAAAGTACCCCATCATCCCCATGCCAAGATCCTATCACACCTAGTCAAGCTATCCATGAGCCACACACCTACAAATTAGGATCCTCCACCTTTATCTGCTCTGGTTTACTTCCAACACCTATCCTTTCATCCATATCATATCCTCCCCAAAATGGACTTGCATCTTGTTTCACAAACAATACACATCCCATTGGTAAACGAATGTGTCAAAGTATGAACTACAAATGCAAAGGATTAGGCCTTCATGAACAAGGTATCCTAGAACCCCTTTTTGCTCAAGAAAACCCATATTACCATGGCCTTGGTTATACACCTAAGTGTCCTAGTCCATCAAACCTACCATCTATCTTAGGTCCTCGTCCTCATCCTAATCCATCAAACCTTCCATCTTTCCTAGGTCCATATCCTATTCCTCAAGAACAAAAAAGGCACACATCCTTGATGCCCTTTCAAAATTCTACCTACATTCACTCATCCATAATGCCTCCATACCATTCATCTCAACCCACCCCTCCCATTTCTCTTGGAATCAATTTGGGTGCCAAATGTCAAAAGCTTCCATATCAAAATCCACATGTGTCAAAGGATCAACATGTCTCCTTGAAGAGGCATGCAAAAATAAAATAAAATTTGATCCAAAATCAAAGGAAAAATCAAAAAGTCCACAAAGGCCCATCAAAGAAAAAAGAAAAATTTCCAAGACCACAAAGGTCCATAAATCAAAAGGAAATTTCAAAAGGCCACAAAGGCCCATCAAAGCAAAAAGAAAAATTTCCAAGATGACAAAGGTCCATAAATCAAAGAGAAAAATATCAAAGGCCACAAAGGCCCACAAAGAAAATATCAAAGTAAAAAATCATGTGGATTCCTAAAAGTCTCATAGAATCAATAAAATCTAAATTGGCATCCAAATTTTCTAATCCAAAAGCTTCCTCCGATCTTCCATCTAAAAACCTATCACCTTCCAAATCCATTTTTCCTCCATCACTCCACCACCCTTCAAGGTGTGTGCCAATGTTGATCTTTCCATACTTTCCATCTATCCATCAACAAACCTTTCAACCTTGTATCCATTACCCCATCATACCATAGATCTTCCAACATTTAAAAGTCTAATTCCCATGTTCATGGTTTATCAGAGGGATATTTGGTTGTGAAACTTGATGCTTAAGTTCTTCTTCCATCTTCCTATCATGCATATATTATCTTCCACATTTCCACCTTTAATCTTGACAAGGTTAAGGATCTTCTTGAACATCATATATCCTATCCTATCTTATACACTTTATCCATATATTTCGTATCATATCCTTCGCTTTATCCATATTCCATCATTCTTTCTAAATACATCCTTTCTTCATTTCCTTGGTCTTGATGATGAATAGGGGAAAAATACTTGGAGATTATGTTCGTATATTATCTAGTTGATCTTGATCATCCCATTCATTATCCTTATCCTTGCACTCTCCCATTCCATATCTTCTAGCTTATCGAAATTCATCTCCCATCTTTCTTTTCTCTGTTCCTAATGAGATTAGGGGAAAAATTGGTCATCTCATGCCATCTAAAAATCCTAAAAAAATACAAAAACATCAAAAAACGTCCTGAAAAAATGGTTTCCTTGATGAAAACCTAGAAAACAGGCATCTTGGTAACAACAAAAAAATCAAAGAAAGATCAAAAATCCAAAAAGAATCAGAAAAAGAGAAAAATACAAAAAAGTGAAAAATAAAAAAAATCTAAAAATATGAAAAATCTAAA
Source organism: Sequoia sempervirens (assembly GCA_007258455.2). Lineage (NCBI taxonomy): Eukaryota > Viridiplantae > Streptophyta > Pinopsida > Cupressales > Cupressaceae > Sequoia > Sequoia sempervirens. The sequence goes on along the minus strand of VDFB02267630.1, from coordinate 7,071 downwards.
AAAATGCAATAAAAACTAGTGAAAACCTAGCAACAGACACTATTTGTGATAGGTTAATTTTTCCATTTATTTGAGCATGTTGACCATTCGCTTTCACTATCCATTTGTCTATCATCGGAAATCTCCATGTACATATCCTGGCATCATGGTCGTGTCTCACCCTAGACTGGGGGAAAAATCTTGAACTCACTAGGGGCAATAAACTTTGAGCTTGAACCAATAGACAAACATCAGTAGTACAACACAACCCAAAACAATGATCATAGTGCAACTCAACATTGAACATCAATCACACAAGCATGAATACATCAACCATCCATATCAAACAGTGAAATCAATCAAACCAAAAGAACACTTCAAATGGATGATGTTCCTTCAGAATCATGGATTTATCACTATGGCATGAATGTTCAATTGTTGAACTTTGATTTTTGTTATCATATCTTTGGAGAACCTTGATGATGTATCAAACTAGAGGAGCCAGGAAGGAGTATGATTTTTCTTTGTTTGTTTTCTATGAGTTGATCATTATTACTATGCAAATTGTCATGAGACGTGCTCTACAAATTATCACTAATGACATTCTGAATTTGCATAGGAAAATGGTTAACTCTTGTCTGTTTATGCAAGAAATACTCAGGTCATCTTGATTTAATTATACTTAGATGCTTGTGTTAAGTTGCACTATCAAACATCATGGAAGTAGTACTTAGGTCATCATGGTCTAAATATGAAATCAATGCTTGTACTCACTTTCAACATCTTAATGGCTCAATGATGATAAAAAGCACGACAAATCAACTGTTACAAATGACAACTTTTGAATATGATATCTACATGGTTAGTGTAGATTGCATCCATGTTATCTTGCATTTGTATCTATAGGGTTTCCAAAGCTGCAACCATTTCACAATGATGTTATCTCTAAGCACTAACGGATTGAGTACACTTGACATTACCAAAAACACACCATTCTCATATGGAAAACACAGTAGTTGCGCCATCATTTGCATGCATTAGAAGGCATTCTCATATAACCCATCCATCCATGCATCACATCATAATATTTGCATCAGAAAACACAAAAATATGTGCATTGCATCTCATTTACATAATCAAAATCATTTCATATAGTTGCATTAAGAAAGTGGTTCACTAAGCTTAAATGAGTGAGTCTCTTAAGATTTACAAGAAAGTTGGGAAATATTTCAGGTTTTGTGAAGCTTAACTTAACAAATAATCAACTAATGAAAAACTTCCCACAACTCTTGGAATTTGGATAGATTCACTCATTTAAGCTTAAGACCCTAGAAGTTTTGAAGTATTACAAACTCAGTTAAGCATAATCATTTGCATCACATAATCATAATCCCTCTTACAAAACATCATACATCATTTACATACCCATTACATCCCATTATCATTACATCCATACATAATCAATATGAACATCACATATCATCACATTGCATAATCAAATCCATCTCACATAGCATAAATCATCATTGCATACATCACATAATCATGCATTATCATATCATCATTGCATACATTAAGCATCATCATCACATAAACATCATCATAAACAGATAAAATTAGGTACCATCATACAATCATTTCATCTAACATTCATCCATTCATCTGCATCATTTATTTGCATCAGAAAAGTACAAAAACATCAAATACATCACATATCATTGGCATAATAAAATCCATCACATGCATCATATAGGCATCATTCATAAAGCATCATAGAAAACACATCAGTTGCATCATCATTTGCATCCATAACATTTCATATCATCAGTCTCATATAGAACATCACATATCATCATAAACATAGAAATTAAATGTAGCCATCATAATCATCATGATCATCATCATAAATATAGAAATCAAATGCATCCATCATAGGCATCCATCATGAAATCATATAGACACTGAGCATAATCATCGCCGCATATCATATAACCTCAAAATCATAATCTCAAAGTGTACAAGGATATCCAAAGGTCTAAAGAGATACACCAATATTAAAAATGGCAATGTATCATAAATTTTGAAAACAAGAGGAACATCATCAATGTCTTAACTGAATAAAGAGGTGTATACATGTCCAAGATACATCAACAAATCATAAACTGGAGCTATGTCATGCTCCCCCATATGGTGCTGGCATCCCAGGATCCATACCTCCCCTTGCACACAACGAACCCACACCAAGATCTCTCCAATCTCCAGGAAATGGTTGTGTAACACCCATGCTAATAGTTTGAGACTGAGACCTCCCTGACCGAGACTGGGCAAAACTCTCCCACCACTCTGGGGGAACCGCTTCATGATACTAACCTCGATAGAACTCGGCCTCCTATGTGATACGAAGGACCTCTCTAAAGTAATCTAATGTACCAGAAGTCGCTCCCGCATACTGTAGTCTCTCGGTGATGGCCTCGGCCTGCTCCACCCATCATCTCAGGGCATCCCTCTCAGTAGTCAATATAGTAATTTTCCCCTACACCTGGCCCTGGGCCTGTACCTATGCAAGCTAGGCATGTACTTGTTGCACCTACTACCTAGTAGCATCCCTCTTGGTTGTCAAAGTTTGTACATGTCCCTATGCATGTATAAGTAGAGCCTGCACCTACTCTAGCTGACCTTGTAAAGTCTCAACCTATACCTGGAGTGCAATAATTTGTGTATGTTGTTGTGGTGAGGGTAGTCGAACCTCCACATGTCACCTCTTGCGAGGAACTCTCATCTCACCAACATCTAGCCCTGGTCCTTTGCCACCCCCATCATCTCCATCATCACTCTCCTCATCATCGCCATCATCGATGCTATCCCCCTCCTCACTACCCTCCTCCTCCTCCCCCTACTCCTCCTCCCCACCCTACTCCTCCACCTCCTCTCTCTATCATCTCTGCCCATGACCTCCTGCCTCCTCCTCCACTAACAATGGTGTTCTCTCATTCAGAATTGTAATCGATGGGAATGGGTGCGTGAATATATACAGAGCACACTCCTTGGATATCGGTGATCTTTGGATGCACCTCCCAAATGATGACCTGTAACCCCTGAAAGTGTTGCACCATTGCATCATAAGACAACATTGGCCCCCACTCTATAGCATCCTATCCTCGTCAAGCATAATGGGCCACTCCTTGGGGCATCCCTTGAACCCAACCATATTGTCTTAGTACTCTCAATAGCATGAATCTCTTGATGATAAAATAGGTCCGCCCAATTAGATAAATTGATTGACATAGGAATGGCATCTCTGTGTCGTCCTCTAGCCACTACTTGCAATAAACATATGGCCACCACACCACTAACTCTAAGTCATCCAACATCCTCCTCCAATACTCCAACTTTCCCAACTTAGGATGAGCAAGTCAACCAGCATAAATATGAACATATGGCCTCATGGTCGGGCACTGCCTCTCTCCAACTGGCCGATTGATTGCTATATGCTCCCAGGCCCAAACCTCGAGCAATGTGACCCTCACTGATAAACTCGCCCCGTGTAGATAAACCACCTCGTTTAAATCATGATATAGATGGGCCAACATACAACAACCCCATGCATATTGAGTGTCCTGGACAATCATGCTCTCCAAGATCTGCTCCCATCCAACTGAGAGTACCTTTGACCTATAGTCAGGACAAAGGAACCCTCCAATGAAACTGGCTAGAACAGAAGGAAAAGTGGCATATGCATCGACCATGTCCCTCCATGGAATCTCATACCCACATATATGGTCATCCTAAAATACTCTCCATAGTGCATCAGTCCCACCCTGCTCCCATGAATTATAAAGGACAAGCTCCCCAACAATAGGTATCTGTGAAATTCGATAGACATCCTCAGGCATGATTGTAATCTCACCAGTGGGAAAATGGAAGGTTTTATGCTCACTGTGCCACCTCTCCACTAAAGTTGTCAGTAAACCCTTGTTAACCCTAATCTGGGGCATATCGATAAGAGATGACAAACCACATCATGCAATAATAGTTGTCTCAGGCTGTGTCAGATGGAAAATCAACTCCCATGTCCTCAAGAACCACTCTTTGATCTATAAACTCATCAAAGGCTCCTATCATCAAAAAATCACAAATTAGTCAATCAATTAATCAAAATCAATCAACCTATCAATCTAATCAACTTTGGTGAGACTTCAATCAAATCTTGTGAGCATCAATCAAACAATGCACCTCGCATATCATGAGGTTCATCAATCAATTCAACCTCACCTATCATGAGGTTCATCAATCAATTCAACCTCACCTATCATGAGGTTTATCAAATCAATCAATTCAACCTCACCTATCATGAGGTTTATCAAATCAATCAATGCACCTCACCTATTATGAGGTTCACCAATCAACTCAACCTCGCTTATCATGAGGTTTATCAGATCAATCAACCCTTAATTGATCCTTGCCTATCATGAAGTCAACTATCATCATCCTATCATTACATCTCACCTATCATGAGATCAATGGACATCTAACCTATCAACATCATAAATCATCATCAACACAAAGGCTGATGTGATTAAACATCATCAACATCAAGGAGTCTAATCAGGAAAATCATCAATTTGGTCTAAAACTTCACCAATGTGCTAGAATATTCTTTCTATGTGCTAAAAAACCCAATGTGCTAGAAAAAGTCATCAATGCACTAGAACAGAGGTTCTATGCGCCAAAACACCAGATGCGCCATTTCATTTGCTCAATGCATCAGAACAGGGCCCCGATGCGCCAAAGTTTCCTATGTGCTAGTTCATCTCATCAATGCGCTAATCTAATTTCCCTAAGCGCTAATCTATCCTATGCGCTATTTCGGTGCTTCTATGCACTAATTCAGATAACCTATGTGCTACATCATTCAATGTGCTAGTTCATCTAACCTATGCACTACATCGCTATCCCTATGCGCTAGGATTCTATGCGCTAAAATATACCATTTATCGCTACTGTGGGATATCTATGCGCTAAAACAATTTAAAATCTAAATTCAAAGAAAAATAAGCGAGAAATTAATTGCATGAAATACAAGGCAGTTTTCGGGGTACTCACCGGAGGTCCATACACTGCTAGGCAATTGTGCCATCTAACCCACTTGAACCGGTGCATGTGGTAGGGGATCACAATTCTGCTCCAAGTTTGCACAAATCACTCACTCACAAGTTTTCAAATTGAAAAATGCTCGAATGAACTTTCTAATCAACTTTTTAACCTTTTAAGGTTAATTAAGTGGCATTTTATGGGGTTGTTTTATTTTTATTTTTTCAAAGGGGCCTTAATTAATCAGATCATCACCTACAGGCTTATATATCATTTTTTGGGAGATAAATTGTTTCAGGGGCATAAAATTTTGGGATCATTATCAAATCATCAAAAAATCATCAAAATTTTCAAAAATTCCAAAAAATTCCTAAAAATTTCAAAATTCACCGATTTATCTCTCGAGGGGGCATATATTCATCATCACTTGAAAATCAACGTCTAGGGCATTGAAAAAAAAAATCTCGGCATCAGTATCATATTTTTCTTTGAAGCAACGTGTAAACACATTACTTCAAAGAGGGGAAAAATGTATACACCTAAAATCGGTCAAGAAATTTAAGTAATTAAATACTAGTTATTTAATTAATATTCAACTACGTATAAATAAATTCTCAATTTATTAATATAGTCCATATCCTTTAATTCTCCAAATCTTAAATCATATTCTTCTAATTTAATTAAATAAACGAATTTCCATAAGCTTGTTTTATTTAATTAAGTTTCATTAATCCCAGATTAGGAATTCAAGCACATGTCTACAACTTTTCATGCCACCTCACCGAGGTCACATGAAATTACATAATTCTAATTTTTAATTAGAATTATCTTCAAACACATGGCTTATTCATCACACACTTCTTCAACAAACTTTCAAACACATGGTCTTTCTCTCACAAACTTGATTCTTCCATCCATTTGGCATGTTGTCTTTGGTCAAGGGAACACCTTCTTGATTCTCTTCATTTCCACCATTCATCCCTCTTGTTTGAATCTAGACCGTCGATCGTTGCCACCTCACAAGATGCTTAGAAAATCCTATAAATACAACCCTTTTCCATTGTATTTTGCATCCACATTTGAGTAGAGTTATCATGCAAGAATATCGTTTGACCATTGGAGCATTTTGGAGTCTTATAGTTACATTTCATATCATGTTTTGTTTCATAGTTACATCTTAGAATCACACTTTGCTTTATATTTGTATTTTATACCATACTTTGTTTTATAGTTGCATTTTAGATTAGTATATTCATAGTTAGAATTTGAGCATATGCAGAATCATCATAGCTTCATATCATAGCATTTACATTGTATAATCATACATCATTATCCATTCATCATAATATCCATTATCATTTTCATCATATAGTTTATGTAGGAACTTAATTGGCTTGCATGTTGAATATTATCTTGTTTCTCAAGTTGTCATTTTAACAACCATACTACACATAGAAATCTAAGGGCCAAATGGTTTAATAAATCCTTGAGCATAGAGAACAATGAAACATTCTTAGAGATTTGTTTGACTGCAAAATAGAGTAGTTTATTTGATTCAAATCTTTGATATAATTCGTCTCATTGGTGTTTGTGTTGATTTACTAACTCTCCCACATTTCACACACATAGAAGCATCCCAATCTAGAGTGGCCAACACCCCTATCCCTACAATTCAGTGTTAGATTTCAATCACAAGTTCCTCTTTGTATCTTATTCTTAGGTCTGAAGTTTTTATATGGTTTTCTATTTCAATCTGTGTGATAATTACATTTTCAAATCTAGGGTTATATGTCCAATAGGCTTATTAAAACACACATCAAATTTATCATCCTCACACAACTCACAAAGAACTCCAACCCTAGGAGATTGGATCTCCCTTGTGGCAACAAACCAATCATCTACCCTAGTTGGTTTATGTTCAAATGTAGAGTTAATAAAAAGAGGCTAATCCTAGTTGGATCTAGGATCACTTTCCTACTTCACAATTTTCTCTATAATTAA
>VDFB02267627.1:0-12806 GCA_007258455.2 Sequoia sempervirens | reverse complement strand
AATTGTGCATTTGTCACCATGGTGGGAGTTTCACTTGATTCAACTTTTGACATATAAGATACTTGCCAAAATCTTTTTCTTGATCTAATACCAATCTGATAGGGATAGGGTTGGATTGAGTCAATCACTGACTCAATGCTCTGGGTCTCACCTTTGATAACCCCTTTGGTGACACTCTCTCCATCACACTACCTATAGGTCCCCAATGCTGACTAGGCACCCTTGGTACTTCTGGCCAGCCCTGCTATCATTTCCAAATGCATTTACCAAGCCAAACTTGGTACTCTTCCTTGCTTACTCTCCCTAGCCTTTAATCCTTTTAAAGACTAGTTAACCTCCAATGCTTCCTAACTTGTTTGTAGGGGTGTGCATAGGCTTCCATGGCTTCAAAAATATCTAGGAAAGGTTCTTCTTCAACCTCCATTCACCACTTCTCTATCGCTTTCACAAAATCCTAGCCTAGGGTTTGGGAAGGGCTACTAGCCTTAAGCCCCCATTAGGTCTCCTCACTCAAGTAAACTGGTTAGAACTCCTCTCCTTTATGAGATTGTGCCAAACTCCCTTCTGACACCCTGGCTCTTTTTCCAAGTTCTTTAAGATTTTTGGGGTTTTGGACCCCCTCTGTCCGTACACTAGCAAAACTCAGTTTTTACAAGAAACTAGGGTTTTTTTAGACCTTTTCTTGGTCTTTTTTGCTTTTCCCAAACTTCAAAAGATCAGACAAGAACTATACCTTCTTGATAACCTTTATGAAGGCTTTTGCAACCACTGCACACATTGCTTTGTTAAAGATTCATCACCCCTGCCATGTTAGGACTATGTGTTTCACTGTCTTCCCAAGCCGGGTATCAACCAACTCGCCTAGGGAAAGACTTTTATCATGATTCCAGAACTCCTAATGACTTCTACCACTAAGATATGTACAGAAAAGGATTCTGGCCACATTCCCATCAAATCCATGCTTCCTGGTATGGAGGGAATGCAGCCTAAAACCCCATTTTTACACAGGTTCCAATCAAGACAACAACAAGGAGAAAACAAAGAATTTACAAGAAAGGATGAAAGAGATGAATTAACTAATTAACATGCCAAAAAAAACTACGAGAGACTTCAATAAATGCCAATCAAAACTAAAAAATTTCCCTTTTAATTCATTTAGCAGCTATCACACAACAAGAACAGAAAAAATAGAATTTCCACACCAAAATCACTGTTTCTTTGTTATTCTCATGAAAACTGCAAACGTTCCAAATCTTCCAACCTTTCAAATAGGTCATGAGCTCCCTTTTAAAATTCTTGGAAACAGTTAGGTTTCCTTTTTTGAGTTCAAGAACAACCAAAAGTTGAGTGTTGTAAAACACAGTGTGTTTAACAACCTTGGTCTAAAGCTTAGAAAACAACCACAAAATGGATTCCAAAACTTATTCAACTTCTAACCTAAGAAGAAAAGGTCCTCAACCACAATTAAGATGACCCAAAAGACCTTACATAACACAACAAAATTAAACTTCAACCAAAAATTACAACAAAGCTTAAACCTTGCCAGGTGCTCCAATGTTGCCAAGTGCTCTTGCACCAGCTTCCTCATGCTCCTTCAACTCCTCATGATTTTCCTCCTCATTATGTAGACAACATTGGAGAAGATAATGATAGCATGAAAAATCTCTTAAATGAATATCTCGATAACCTTGAAGCCAATGCAACCTTTTACCCATCCATGAAGTCACAAGATCTTCCTATTGTTGCACCTCTTGCTCACTTTGGATACCTACATCTTGAAAAAAATGAAAGACCTAAGTTCCCTCCATCAAGTGGACCTATTTCCTCTAAAAAACCACATCCTCAACCATTTTATGACAACAAAGTCACAAACACACCTATAAACCTTCAAGAAACATATGGAAAAGGCTTTACCATCCTTAGTAAACAAGGTTGTGACACAACAAAAGAGCATAATACTAACCAAATTCTCAAACAAAATCCAATAGAAGAAAACACAATAGGATTAGGATATAAAGGTCTTCCGCATGACAACAAGCCTCCTTTTGAATATTGGAGACTTCGAGATGATGGTATAGTGATATTTGATTCTCCTCCTGACTTGAACATTCTCCTTCCACATGAACAACCATTACCTAATTCCAATTACAAGGATGCTAGGATCCCTATGGGTTCTCTTCCTTTCATTCATGAGAAAGGAGAAACTAGTAAATGAAAATGACCCTACAATTGAAGAAACTAAATTTTCCTCTCCATCCACCACCTGAATATGGAAGGAGACTTCAAATGATTTTAAACAAATGCCTTATACTCTTACCAACTATGAATAGGTTGGTTATCCATCCTAAATATTCTAACATACCATATTGCAAATATCATTCTCTTCTTGGCCACTGAACTAATGAATGTTGGACATTGAAGGACATACTGAACAAGTATCACTTCATTGATACTGACTACTTTCGTATCATCCCTTAAAACCACATCTCTTCATCATGCCATAGTGGTAGAATTTTCCTTTCTCACTATTGCATGATCCTTCCTATCAGCCATCTTGGATCATTCTTTCCCTACACTCAGTGGGGGAAAGAAGTTGTTAGCCTTATCTTCATAATTCATTTTTCATTGTCTCTTAACTGTGTTATTCCTCTTCTGCCTATATTACATAAGATTGAGAAGCCCATAACTTAGTTAATGGTTGAATTACATTTGCATTACTAGCCTTTAACATTTTCCTTTTTTTCTTTAATGTGCTTGTATGTGTGTATCATGTTCCCCCATAATGTGAATTTGATATTTTCTCTCTTTGTACAATTCCTCTATTTGTACCTCTATTCTTCTATATGTCATACATTTTGCATTTCCTTTTTCACTTTTTTTTTGTGTTTTCCTTTTGGGAATGACACAAAGTGCTGAGATCGAAATGTCTCTTCCATGTTGACCCAAAAGGTCCTTTCTTTTTTTCTTTTGTTTTTTGTTTTCCTTTTGGGAATGACACAAATCATTGAGATTCCCTATGTCTCTTCCATGTTGACCCAAATGGTCCCTTTTCATTTTTTATATTTTCTTGTGTTTTTCCTTTTGGGGATGATGCAAGGAAGTGAGACCGAAATCTCTCCTTCATGTTGACCCAAAAGATTTTTTGTTTTCATTTTCTTTTCACGTGTGTTTCTCCTTTTGGGGATGATGCAAAGCATTGATACTGTAATGTCTCTTCCATGCTGACCCAAAATAGACTTTGTTTTTCTTTTGTTTTTTCTCTCTTTGTGTCATTCTTCTAGTTCTATGTGCTTTGGGGAATAATGACAGTTCTGAGTTCTTTAATACAAACATTGCAACAATGAACATATTAACCTCAAATCCATAGATCCCTTATGTGTTTGGTGTGTTCCTTTCTAGGGGGCAACCTACTTTTCCTTTGTTTTATTTTTCATTTACATGAAGTAGCCTAGCTTAGAAACATATGACTTGGCATAGGGGCTTTCCAAATTGGCTCTCATGTCTTGTTTTCTCTTTGCATTTTTCCTTCACTATAAAGTAATTGCTAACAAAAAAATGTGTAGCAATTCCTTTAAAGTGTAGGGCATACATTAGCATCATTTCATTTTCATTCTTGGTTCTTAGTGTAGCTTTGCCAGTTCATACAATGCATTCGTCACTTTATGGATGACATTGAGTGTGATGTCCTTCATAAGTGTGATCTATGTTAGCATATTATGTTCCTCTTAGTGGCCTGATGCAACACACTACATCCCCTAAGTTGTGAATATTGTATTATTTGATTGGTCCTCTCTTGGAGATAGTAGACAAAATGTTCCCTAAGTGACAAACCTTGCATGAACTTAACAAGACTCCTTTGAAAATATTGTACATTTTAGAATTTTACATTTTACATTTTGCATTCATATTTCCACCTCGCATAATGTAGCTTGCATTCCTATGGTATCTTTCTCTTTGTTCATGGGTTCCAAGCATATGAAGCTTTTCTTGTATCATGAAGCATGAACTGACATTTTCCCTTGTGGAACCTTGTTAAAGTTATCAAGAGGTATAACTTTAACATGGTTGAGTGGGAAGCATGTTCATTGACAAAAAATTCCCCATAGCCACCTATGTGTTTGTGAGTGCATACCAACTATGGTATATTTCTCACCTTTTTGGGTCTTCTCACCCTGTAGACCACCACGATTTATGTCAACCTAGAGTGAGTATGCATTCTCTTTTTCTCACAAAAATCCTAGATCTAATCCACAACTAGTTGGACAAATGATCGAAGATTGATCAACCTTTTCCTTTTCTCCTCTTTCTTTCTTGCTTGTGTTCCTTTATCCTTATGTTTAGTTTTCCATAGGCTCTTCATCCTGGGGGCTTGATCATCCCTCTTGATTGTTTTCATTCCATATTGATAACATAAGTGCATTTGGATCCTTCTCGATAAGCATTGCTACTTTAGTGTGAGTTTGAACTAAGTTCATCCTCTCACTAAAGTGGGGGCTAAATGTACCATAGAAAAATGGATCATTCACATTTTTATGGTCTTTTAGGTCTTTCTCCTATGATGTTTGACTTGTATTTCTCTGATTTAATGTTGCAATGTAACTTATGCATTCACATTAGGTCCTAAATATTCAAATTATGATGTCTTGTGAAGGTGTTGTGAAGTTTTGTAACAAACTTCTACACTTTTCTAGACTCTTTTCATTATAATTCACCTAAAAATCACATTTTCATCACCTATCAAGTCCTATTTTAAAGTTTTTTAAAGTCTTGTAACAAGATTCCACACTTTTATAGGCCTAATTTCATTATTTACACCTTTCTTATGCTTTATTTAGCCCCTTTATGCACTCATAAGACTCAATTAAGTGTGTTTTTGAATGTAAACATGAAAAATAGCATTAAATGTGACTTAATTCTCAACACCCACTTACAAGTCTAGAGTGGGACCCATTTTCCATGGGTGGCGAATGAGTCCCTCTTGGCTCCAAATTCAAAATAATTCAAAATTATCTTTTGGGTTTTTATTTAAAAATACCCTATGTTGACTTGTGATGATGTATTATTGGTTTATTAGAGCATAAGTGTGTATAAATAAGTTTTTTTCTTCTCATTTCAACCCGCATTCATCAAAATTCATTTCCATTCACTCATTCTACATCAATTAGCGTTCAAGCACTTTGCATCATTTAATCAAGCATTCATCAAGCATCTTGGAGTAGCCATTGGAATATCTTTATAATTTTTCAATAAGGATTTTGGTGAGTTTAGGACATTTCCATGCTACTTATTCATCACTCCTTGCTCATTTCATTTCATTTCTTTATTAAGGGTTTGATTACCAAAGTGGGATTTGACCAAGGAAAATCCCTATACTCTATCCCTTAACCATTTTCCCCCTTTTGCATGTGTGTTTGCAGACTTTTGTATGAATATTTGTCGAGAAATAAGGTGTTGAAATGTGGTCAACAAGTCAAAAAAGTGTTTCAAGTCAACTAAATCCTATTTTAAGATTGGAGACAAACTACAATCCATTTTCTACAGATTTGACTCTGTTAACCCAGCAAGAAGACAACTATAGATCTGGAGCTACATAATTGACCTTTGATTTCACAAAATTTTGGAGGATTAATTCACCATCAATGGCAAATGAGTCCCACCTTAAGGATGAAAAATGTGATTTTGTTAGATGCCAATTCCCAACAGTCGGAAAGCAATTTTTCAAGTGTTTTTGTCAGAAGCAAGATTGATTCTCCATCAATGGTGAATGAGTCCCACTAGTGATTTACATTAATATTTGCTAGATTTTAGAGAATTCCATATTCATCATCCAATTTTCAGGCGCACTCTATTTTACCTTGTTCAATTTTGTTTGCATTAGTTTTCATTTCTATTGCATTTTCTGCATATCACATTGTGTTTTCAAACATTGCATATAACATTAGTTTTGCATTCATAATCAGTCAATTACATCATTTAATTTCATATACATCATACAACACTCTATTTGAGTGAACCAATTCAATTTTGGGGTTCTCTCTCTCTCGTTTTAGGTGAAAGATCCTAAGAGTGTAAGAGAAGCACATAAAACCACAAAATTGTTGGTTCAGTGGTGAACCCCTCATTAGATCATATTCATCTGCTAGAACAACCCTCCTGCATGATTTGTTTCTCTTTTGCAATGAAAACTCAAGGGTTTGTTCTTGAGTGAAAGTGAAAATTGTCCTGTCTATGTCCTAAAACCCTAAGAGAGGAAGCAAAACAAGTTTTCACCTTTTATTTTTGTGAACTTGTATTTAGAACATCATAATTCTGATTCGGAGTGCATTAGCATCCTAGGTTTAGCTTGCATTAACATTGCATTTGGATTTTCATTAGTTAATTTTCATTCTAGGATTTCAAATTTTGCATTAGTGAAAGCTCATATAGCTTGCATTTTGCACCTCATTTCACTGGATATATAAAAAAATGTGTTTGCATTTAGGATCTAGGTCATACAACATAGAAAGAAAAAAATCAACTAATTTTTTTTGAAAATTTTGAAAAAAGTCCCTACTGGGACTCATTCGCCACCTTGGGCAACTTAGTCCCAGTCCAAGTTCTGATCTACATTTTATAGAGTTAAATTTCCTATTTTTAAGCTCTTGTTTTCTATTATTTCTTTTTTGTTTTACTTTTCCTAGTTTCTATTACATTCAAATCATTAGGAGTAGCATAATTTAGATTCATTGCAATTGTGGATAGAATTAGATTTTTTTCACTTTACATTTTCAACATTTAGATTAGATTACATTAGACATAGGGGTATGTGCAGGATCATGATGGGCCAAAAAGTGGCAATATGATGGGTATGTGGCTAACGACTTTTTTTTACCCAAAATTGATGAAATGAAAAGTGTTTCTAAAGGATATTTTGAGCTTTCCACTAATATAAATTATGTTTTAATTTTAATTTAATAAGTAATTATTATTCATTTTCTATTCAAATTACTACTAAAGTCCTGATTGATAGGCTAATTGAAAAACATCTATAGCTTTCAAACGGTATCACATTTTTTGAATCCAAAACATGTGTCACATTCCATGCTTTGCATACTATAGGATTAGAAAGAAAAAATAAATTTCATGAATTTTCTGTTCAAATTACAGGATCGTTAATATGAGCTTTTTTATATTTTTAAAAAAGCTGTAATAAAAAATTCATAACTCATCATTTACTTGGAAAAATTCACAAAAAAAATATGCATCACATTAGGAATGAGAGTCCTCTACTTCTTATATCTAAAATCTTATAAAAAAAATATTATCATTTTAACAGGTGGTTAGGTGGGTCAGATAGACACCTACTTTATTTTTTCCTTGAAATTTAAGTACCATTGCATTGAAATTTCAAATTTTCACCTAATATGATTTTTTTATTTTATTTTAAACAAACATGTAGTAGTTTAGAAACTACATTCAATTTTTTGATAGATTCTATTTTTACATATTTTTGAAATAATATAGATAACTTATTCAAATTTTTATGTCAAGTTGCCTAACTCTAATTTTTTTGAATTTTTTGCCACTTAAGGGCCTATTTTTTCCATGATGATCCTACACATACCCATAGATCAGAAAATAAAATAAAAGACAAGACCAAAATACCTATGTCACTTGGACAAAGTATAGTTATTTGACTATGTCAAATCTCTCTTTCCAAGTTAACCTAACCCTCAAACATTTTAGTAGTGATGACTTTGACATTTGAGATGAAGCCCTTGAGGACTTCATCTCACAAAGAGAATACACTAAGGCTTGTTATGAGAAACCAAAACCAAGAGAAGTTAACGTGATTCAGACTCAACTCATCCTTTACCCACCTTCACATAAACCTCAACCTAAAAACAAGCCTGAATTTACTCTTTACCCACCTAAGAACAATGTTTTTTAACAATCAAATAATAATACCATTTATCATAAATACAACACTCAAAACAACTCATAGCCAAGGAAAACAACTCCAACAACCCTACCTTTTCCTAATCCCATTTCTCCTAGTACTTCTCGTTTAACTTCACATAGTGGGAAGGAGTATGATCTTTTTGAACAACTTAAAAATACTCCTACAAAGATATCCCTATGGGACTTAATTCATAACTCACCTAACTATCACACTATTCTTCAAATAGCCTTACAACAAGTATTGGTTCCTTCTGGTACAAATGTAAATGATGTGGCATTGAATACAATTAATGTAGACATCACCTTTCATTGACATGAGTTTCCTCCTTTGGAATTAAGAAAGAAATTTTTTTCCTTCATGATAATAGCCAAATTCAATAAAATAGGAATAAAAAGGACCCTTGTTGATAATGGCTCATCCCTTAATGTGTGCATTGTGAAACTTTTCAATAGGTTGCACGTGCATAAATAAAAAATGGAACCTGACTCCTTATTGATTCAAGGATTTGACAACATAGGAAAGAAACCACTCAATGTGATTAATTTACCTATTACAGTCGGAAAGGCTACCTTAAAAATTCCTATTCATGTTATGCCTCATGACCTTTCATACAATCTTCTTTTAAGAATACCATGGATTCATGAGATGCATGTGGTGTCTTCAACCCTTCATCATATAATGAAATATGTCTATAACAACAAGGTATACCAAGTTGAAATAGACCTCGAGCCTAAAATTTTCTTACAAGTTGAAAAATGAATGAAAAGTTTTCTAAACATGTTTATTCCAACATTGCACATAGAACCTATAGAAGAAGACAAACAAGAAACATAAACAATGTCAAAGTTATTAGATGATGATTGGGGTTCCTTGGAGTTCACACCCTCATTTATGGGAGAATACATAATCATAAGAAATGAAGATGAGAAACAAAAGCAACCAATGGTCATGTCAGCTTAGAACTTGGGAGAAAATTCACAAGCATCTACCTCATCCACTCTTGAAGACGATACAAGCTATACAACAAAATTTGATGAGATAGATTACCAGCAACCACTAAACCTAAAAGAGATGAAAAAACTTTATACCAAACCTATAAGAGATGGAAAAAATTTATGGGAGAGGTTATGAACTTGTGAAACAATTGGGATATAATGGTAAAGGATGTAGGAAGAACGAACAAGTCATTTGTGTTCCTATAGAGCCTAACATGTAAGAGATAAAAAAATGTTTGGGGTATTTCCTTTCTAATATTACACAAGTAACAAAGAGACCTTTGTTAAATATCAACACCATCATGTGCAAACCAAAAATTAATCTCACCTTGAAACATCCTGAATTGCGTGATATGGATTCCAAACCATCATGGGAATATTTTGAGGATGATGAAGCCTTGAAGTAAATGCTAGGAGTTTATGAAAAACCATCTACTACTCCTCAAAAGAAAAAGGTCACATGCACTATGATTAGCACCAAATAAAAAGATGTAGAAGAGGAAAGTAATGAAATAGATATGAGTAAAGAATAAAACCTTGAATTTATGAAATCAAGTGCACTTCCTCTAGGAGATAGAATTGATGTACCAATGGACATCAATGATAAGGATAAAGTTATTAAGATAGGAAAGTGACTTGATGAAGAAGAACAAGAAGATAACACAATTTTACTCCATGACTTTCCCAAAAAAATTTCTTGGAAATATTTAGATAAACCAGGAATCGATGCTAAGATAGTGATATAGAACATAGTCCTTTCTGAAAAATATTAAACTGATTAGACAAAAGATGTGAAAGATGAATCCTAAGATAGCCTTGCTCATTAAAGGAGAGATTGAAAAAATACTTGGGGCCAGTTTCATAAGACCTATAGATTATTCTCCTTAGATCTCAAACATTTTCATAGTAGCAAAACCTAACAATCATATTAGGATGTGTGTAGATTTTTTGTGATTTGAATAAAGCATCTTTGAAAGATTATTTTCCCCTTCCTAATATCAACATGATAGTGGATTCAACTACTGGAGATGCTTTGTTTTCATTCATGAACAGATTTTATTGATACAATCAAATCTTTATCAACCCTCAAGACCAAGACAAAACAACATTTACAATAGTTTGAGGAACATTTTTTTGGGTCATGATGCCTTATGGATTAAAGAATGCAGGTGTGACATATCAATGAGCTATGATATTAATATTTTACAATTACATACATAAAATTTTAGAAGACTATTTTGATGAAATCCTCACTAAATCGTTAACAAGACAAGACAAAGCAAATTTCCTTCAAAAAATATTTGAGCAAATGCAAAAATACATGAGATTAAATCCAAAAAAGTGTTTCTTTGGTGTAGATAGTGGAAAAATTCTAGTTTTATCATATCTCACAGAGGCATCGAGGTGGATACAAAGAAAAATGATGCTATAGTTAACATGCCACCTCCTAAAAACATCTCTTGATTACACACATTACAAGGAATAATTCAAGCTACACATCATTTTGTGGCATCCTTAGCTCATCAAATGTTACCATTTACACATATCCTCAAGAAGGATGTACACTTTGATTAGAATGAGGATTTTAAATAGTATTTTGAGTGTTTGAAGACGTACCTTTCAACTCCACCAAGTAGGTTTTACAACCCACTATGCAAAAAAAACCATTCATCCTTTACATAGCTATATCAGCCCCTGCTCACGTAGTATTATTGGCTCAACAAGATGAAAAAGGTAAAGAGAATCTTATTTATTACATTTTCCAAAATTTGATTGATTATGATAAATGATACACAACAATAGAAAAACAATGTTTGGATCTTGTATTTTCTACATTAGTTACTGAATGCAAAAATAGATGTGATAGCAAAATTTAATCCTCTAAAACATCTTTTCAATAAAATAGATTTATCAAGATGCTTGGCTAAATGGGTTATGTTATTAATAGAGTTTGACCTTAAGTTTTTTTCATTAAATGTAATAAAGGAAAAGCCTTAACTGACCACTTAGCCAATGCTCCCTCACCCCTAGCATTACCTAATGTTGAAACATTTCTTGATCAGAATGTGTGGACTATTAAAAAAGATGACAAAGCATGGTAATTATACTTTAATGGATCTAAGTGTAGAACAAGCTCTTATGTTGGGATTGTAATAATCTCACTCATAGGAAAGCCTATTCCTTTATCATACCACTTAAACTTCCTATGCACCAACAACATAGCAGAGTATGAAGCATTAATTGTTGGGTTGTACACAATTTTAGCTTTGGGAGTTTGAAATATCAAGATATTTGGTGATTCACAATTAGTCATTAAGAAAATAAATGGGACATATCAATCACAGCATGACAAGTTATAAAAATACTAGGATATCACAATGAATTTTTTAGAGAAGTTTGAATCATTTACCATTGATAATAGCTCACGAAAGGATAATAGACATGTGGATGCAATGGAAAGTGCAACTTCTCTTATATTTCCTAAAGATACTTCAAAGTATTTCACATTTATTGTTCATCCAATAATGAAACCATTGATTGAATCCAAAATCAAATATGTATTAACAAAAAATATGGAAGGCTCTAGTGAATGGTATTCACTAATATTTAACTATTTAAAAGAAGGTACCTTTCCTGAGCCAACAACTAAACATACTTGAGATCATCTTTGGAAACTTGCAACTAAGTATATAATTATCACTGACATATTATATAGAGATCATTTAACAACATTTTACTTCAATGTCTTAAAGAATCCAAAATCCCCATAGCACTCAAAGAGGCTCATGCCAGTGCTTGTGGAGGTCATTTTCGAGGAAGATAATTAGTTCAAAAACTTGTTCACATGGGATATTACTGGAGAAATGTGGAAAAATATTGATTTGAATATGTTAAGAGATGTCACAAATGTCAGGAACATAACAATTTGATTCACTCTCCCACTTCTAAGCTTCGAGCCCAAATTTCTATTTGGCCATTCTTAGTATGGGGACTTGACATAATTGGAAAAATATCACAACCTTCATCCATCAAGCATACCTTTATAATCACCATGACAGATTATTTCACAAAATGGGTAGAAGCTATTCCTCTTCAATCATCAATTGCTGATGTAATATGTTGTTTCATATTGGAACACATTATTGCTGATTTTGGACTTCCTCCGTAATTGATTTTAGAAAAGGGTATGTGTAGGATCATGATGGGCCAAAAAGTGGCAATATTATTGGTATGTGTAGGGTATGTGGCTGATGACCTTTTCTTTACCCAAAATTGATGAAATGAAAAGGGTTTTTAAAGGTGATTATAAGCTTTCCACCAATATAAATTATGCTTTAATTTGAATTTAATAAATTATTATTATTCATTTTCTATTTGAATTACAAGCTAAAGTCCTAGTGATGGTTGATTAAAAATCTATAACTTCCAAAGCGATATCACATTTTTAAATTTGAAACATCGTCACATTCCACATGCTTCACATCTTATGGGGTTCAAAAAGAAAAATTGAATTACCCCAAAGTTTTGACCAAGTTAAGGTGGTCAGACATATGATTTTTTAATTTTTAAAAGTTGTAATAAAAAAACCATAATTAATTATTTATTTGGAAAAAAATTACAAAAATATATTCATCACATTGGGACATGACTCATCTACTTATCTAAAATATTATAAAATAATATTATCATTTTATTGTGGTTAGGGTGGTCAGACAAAAACCTACTTATTTTTTCCCTGAAACTTAAGTACTACTACTTTGAAATTTAAAATTTTCACCAAATAGATATGTGTTTTTTTAAATAAACCTAGAAGTTTTTAGAAACAACATTCAATTTTCTACATATTCTATTCTTTCATATTTTTCAAA